>PVKA01002974.1:0-116379 GCA_004027165.1 Ctenomys sociabilis | reverse complement strand
CTGCACTAATGGTGGTTGGACAGGATATTATGTCGGCTTTTAGTACTATGGTCATCCACTAGGTAAATAATTATTGAATTTTTGATATAATTCAGCTATAAAAAAAAAGATAAGTAAGCAACTACACTCTTAATTCACTGATAAGAGATATCTGCTAAAATAATATCTGTAAATATAATATCATGTATGCACCTTGTACCATACCAAAACATTATGAAAATAGTTTGCAATGTATTAATTTATCGAATCTGTATGGTTAAGGTGTCTTGAAACTGTCTGATTGACATTTGTATTTTAGTAAAATAAAAATAAATGAAAAAAATAATAATAATAAACATTTTATACTAGAAGGCCAAAAAAAAAAAATATATATATATATATATAAAGGCAAAATGGTCTGTCTTGCTCTTATAATCCACAACATACTCACGTACTAAGCAAGTGTCAGTCTAGCTTTACTTCTGAAGGGTTAACAAGTGGATAAAGGGTAATAAATCTTCCCTCTTCACTTTCCGTGAGTGTTTCAGAATACTTCACTCCCTAATTTCTACCCTGAGCCAACAATCACTGCTGACTTTAGCTAAGAATTTTAGTTTTTAATTTTTTTTATAGCTGCAATGTGAGTTTCCCATGCAGTTTTTATTAACTCTGTTTCATTGCAAAGGCTTGTGAGCAAAAATGGCCCTTATTTTTATTTGGACAAATCTATTTCAGTGACAATCTAGCCTCAGGGTAGCTATATGTCAATCGCTTTGCTTTTTTTTCTGTTCAAACAAGCATGGGAAAATTGCAAGACAAATGCCACCCAGGGCAGGGCTGAGGGAAGTAACATACCAACCCTCATTTTGGTCAGCTCAACACCAGAAAATGAATGGAAGGGAGGTCCAGCTGCAGAAGGTGTACAAACACTCCTATCTGTCTCCCAGCTCTTATGCCCAACATGGGGAAGGACTTGATTCTCACCACATATCAGTTTTTCCAAGACATGACATTGTATTTGAGTTTATCCCAGGAGTAATACTTAAAAGGGGAAGCTTGTCTTCCTAAAAAGGCGATGGGAGGAAGGCATCCAGTGTTTCTGGGCTGCAGTTTCAGGACTTTATTCACTATAATCCCTCTGGAGAGATGGCGAAGCCCTTCTGAGGCAGGCACCTGTAGGTCTACAGTATGGACCACTGGTGACCAAACTCTACCCAATACATTGTACTACTAAATAGCAGCTGGACCAGTGTTCAGGTGTCCCTTCCTGAACCTGCTTCTCCAGACCCACCCACCCTTGTTACCTGCAACATCATATGAATCACTGAAAACAGTTTCAGGATCTTCAGCACTTAAAACTAAGCCCTAAAAAATGGGGGACTATTTTAATGAGAAGAAGAAAGGTTAGGGTATCCTTAACTCTGCCTGGAATTGTCTCAGATCATCATATTATTTCACTTAATTCTCATTTCAACAAAACCAAGTTGGCCTTTGTTTTGCCACTTTATAAAAGAAGTTGGCAGGAGAATGAGTTGCCAAATAAGAGGCTGTATAACCTACTATTTGTTTTCAATAGCACTATCAGAGAAAGACACATTTGGGAAAAATGTCTAGAGAGCATATCTTTTCAGCTGAGGCAACTCTAGCCCATCACATATTGCTATAAATAAAGTTTTATTGGAATGCAGCCACACTTTTTTCCCAAGTTATCTATGCTTTTGCAATACAAAGGCAATTAATATCATATTGCAATTAATATCTGACAAAATCTAAAATATTTACCACCTACCCCTTAAGAAAAATGGTTGCCAATCCCTTCCAAGAATCAGTTTGAGGTCTGATAAGTTAAGGACTCTGAGTTTTCCAAGCCATAGACATTGTTATTTTTTCACTAATTAGTTCTTCTTTTCCTAAAATACTTTGTACTTTTAAGGTTTAAGTCCTGCATATTTTTGTTAAAAATAAGATAAAAATAGGTTGTACTTTTTGATGCTTCTGTGAGTGATGCATTTTTAATTTTATTTTTCAATTATTTGCTATTGGAAGTGTAAATGGAATTAATATATAAACTTTAAGCACTGCAATCTTGCTGAAATTACATATTAGTTTTGCTGTGTTTTTGTAGGGTTTTTAGGCTGACTGCCTAGATTAAAATGGCATCTGTAGGGCCAGCCAGATAGCTCAGCAGACTAAAGCGCCTGCTTAGGCAGAGCACAGCAGCCAGGGTTCGATTCCCGCCATGCAGTGCTGGCCAATGCCCCAGGGGCACACTGAGACATTGATTGAAACTGGGTATGGTAGCACATACCTGTAATCCCAGCGACTAGGAGGCTGAACACAGGAGAATCACTAGGAGTCCCATCTACGTAGTGAGACCCTGTAGACCCTGTACTAAATTGCATAACAAATAAATAAAATGGCATCTGTGAGTAGAGTTGATTTGTGTCCCTGGCAGTCATTATGCCTTGCCAGAACTAGTCTTGATTGTCAATCTGAGATGTGATTGGATGGTGAAGGCACCAATCACCCCTCACAGGTTGTTCATGGATTTTTTTTTTTTTTTTTTTTTTTGAACTGGGGATTGAACTCAGGCCCTTGCACTTGCCAGAGAAGCGCTTATTCCACTGAGCCATCTCCTTGGATCCCAAGTTATCCACAGATTAACTGTTCATTGGTAAGTTCACAGCTGAACGGGCTACAAGGAGGCAGAGCCTGGGTGGAGGAAGCAGATCACCAGCATGCCTGGAACTAGCATGTCTCAGGCTCCCTCCCCCTATTTCCTGACTGCCAAGAGCAATCTTCCTCTTCCCAAGCTTCTTCTAGGATATTTGTTCTTTGGGCTAAAACTGTGGACTGAATTGAACCTGTCCTCCTGTAAACTGTTTATCTCAGCTACTTGTCACCATAACAAAAGCTGGGGCCACACATGCTCATTCTTCTTTTTCTTGCCTGCTGCACTGTTACCTCATTTGCAACATCAGTGAAAGTGGTAAGAGTGGAAATCTGCCTTTTCCTTGATCTTGAGAAAGGTGGCAGTGGCTGTAATTGTGATGATAGCACTTGCATTTCTCCCTGGACTTTAAAGTCCTTTACCCTTCCACTTCTTTGAATCCTTTGACAGAATGATTTTTGACAGAATGATTTTTGACAGAAGGAACAGGTGATTGAAAAGGCCACATAATCTGAGGTGAGAATGGTTGATACTTATTTTTATTTTTTTAGGTATCTGGGATTGAACTCAGGGCTTTGCAGTTGCCAGGCAGACGCTTATACCACTGAGTTATCTCCCCAGCCCAAACCTTTACTATTGAGTGTTGCATATTCCAATAGGCTGAGTTGCCTGGATTGGTAGGGGAAGGAGGAAATGAGAGAGTGAGAAAAAGAAGAACAAAGATGTTCTTGGTGCTGTTGACCCTTTTCAAGTAAGGGTCAAATGATAAGACCATTTTTTAAAGCTGCCTGGTAAAAGTAAGGTTGGTGAAATAGCACAGTGGTACTAAAGCACTTGCTTAGGCAAGTTTAGGTGAGCACAGGGACTGTGGTTCAATCCCAAGCACGACATGCTGAGCCAGCCCCATGTCCAGGGCAGCTGAGCCTGCCAGAGTCCAGGCACAGGGGGATAGACCTATAATCCCAGCCCTGGGGAGGCTGAAAGCAGAAGGATCACTAAGAGTCTGAGCTGCATGGTGAGACACTGCAAAAACCAAATACACTAAAAAAAAAAACTGTCTTGTTATTTTTTATGACAAGAAACACACACCTGGCCTCTGAGCCAGCAACTCGTTTAGAAATACATAATTAGAAAGTAATCACTCAATTAAATATGACACAGATGTTTAAAAACAGTAGTTAGATGGAGTTACAGAGGGGCAGGAATTAAATTAAAAAGAGCAAAAAAGTACTTTCTAGTGAGAGGAAAACCTGCGGAATTAATTGTGGTGATACACCTATGAGAGAATAGTTTTATCACCGCTCAAACTATATTATTGTGTCTTTAAGATCTGGGCACTATACTGAGCGTTAGAGTCAAAACCAGATAAATTTAGGGGGAAAAGCAACTCTAGGGGAAAAAAAACACACACACAAAAAAAATGAGTTTTCAGTGATGCCATTTCAGATGCTTTGAGGCTTGATGCAGAGTGGGACTTCTAGGGCCAAGACACTGCCCCAAGCGGCAGCTTAGTGGATACAGGTCTGGCCCTTGATTCTACCAGCAAACATCCCCAGCCAATAAGCGAACTTAGTGAAAACAACGCGTGTGCCAACAAAGGAAGCTTAAAGACATGTCACACACACCCTTTTCCATTTCCTGACCCCGCTTCAGGAGAGATTTAGAGGCCATCTCAAACCTCCAATCACTTAGGCAACAAGTTACTCCAACTTAGAGCCCCCTTCCTATCCATGGCGAACCTATGACGGCTTTCTCCACTTCCTGGATTCATTCGCATGTCCCGCTGACTATTCTAAATCATTAGACTAATTTTTCAAATGAGCAAATGCAGTCCAGGTAGCACACTGACGTCAATGCCAGAGACATAACAAATGCCAGGAAATGTCAGATACACAACAGCGTCCGCTATTTTTCCTTTCCTTTCAGTTTTCTTTTGGTTTTACTGGACATTGAAGGATATTTAGGGAAATAGGATTTTGGCTACATTTGGATATGTCTTGTAAACTCTTCTAGAGTTTTTGAATTGGCAATAAGAGTCATACCGGGAGATAAGAGAATAGAGAGTATTGTTTTCCTCTTTGGGTGTCCTAAGTCGCCACCCAAGTTCACCATACCCTAGAATTCCAGAGGGCTCTCAAACATTTCCACCTAAGCAAGCTGAGGCTCAAACTGGGAAATGGGTTTCACCAAGCTCAAAATTCTTTCCAAACCATGTTAACATTTTGAATTCTCCTTTACTCACCCCCAGCTCTTAAATATAGCCACTGACCTCACCAGGAGCTCAAGAACATTTTCATATACTGTGCGCTAGGGAGACAGTGACTTCTTTCAGGGTAATAAGAAGCTCAAAAAAGGTGCTATACCAAACTCGCTTATCTGCACACATTAAAAATTGTAGAATTGTGAGTTTTCTCCAACTAGATCCCTTTTCTGTATGAGAAAGATCCCTTTTCCCCATATGGGGAAACAGAGGCCACTGAGGTGAAATGTGTGCTTTCATCATTAGTAAAAACAAAAAAAAGAGTAGTGAATAAAACCAAAAAGTAGAGATGCAGGGACTATTCTACCCTAGCTTCTCACCTCTAGCACATGTTACTTAAAACCCCTGTGTGTCTGAGGATCATAATTGCTCACCTCATGAGGTTACTGTGGGAGCCAGAGGTGATGTCTGGCCCAGTCCTTGGCATGCAGTGTGATTTCAGTCATCAATCCGTGTTCAGTCCTAATGTAGCCTCTACTTCCTAGGCACACGGGGCAATTATCCTGAGCCCCCTCATCCCCCAGCCTACATCCCCAGCACCAGTCTAAGTAGATCCTAGGTCAGAGGTTTAGAAACAAAGTAGAGCACAGGGCTGCTCTTAAGCCAAATGATGAAGTCATGCTCTGGTCCAGTTTAAACTCAGGCCCTCAGGGACCTAGAGAAGCCTGGTGCTTCAAGTCTCTGGAACAAGCAAACAAAAGAAGAGACAGCAGCCCGAGCTCCCAAATCCAAACCTATACCCAGTTCTGATTCCAAAAAGGCCTCAAACTGGAGCACAACAAAAGATTATATGTAACCAGAGGCTCCTTTATTTATTCCATTGGCAAACGGCTCCTGCTTGGTTTTGTGTAAACACGGGCGCAGTCTCCTAGCAGTCGTGTCTTCTCTGGGGCAGGCTACAGCTCCCCTGTTTGGTTCAGAAGGTTGACCTCATTGTTCCAGCTGCTCTCTGCTCTCTCACACCAAACAGATTCTTTGGTGAACTGGCTCCATTTAGAGATAGGGTTTGGGTTAAACACTTCTGAATTAAGAACACAACAAGGCTTAGTTGTCTGAAGTAGCAGTAGCACCAGAAAGAAAAAGAATCTTTCTTCCCGAGACCTGGTGAGCTTTCAAATAGGTGGAGGATGCAGTGGCCCAGGAGGGCTTACTTCAGGTGAGGAGCAGCCTTGGCCAGCCCTTGAGCATGCGAGAATATATGGTCTATCCTAGGAGCTATGATCAGGCTATAAAACTTTTAAAATTTTATAGATACTAAATCATCCTGTGAATACACACATTCCTGTAAAAAAAAAAAAAAAAAAAAAAAGGAATTATTTTATGCTGAGGCCAAGGGGTTCAAGGTAACATGAGTGATGTGGCACAGTTCGCATCTGAATCCTAACAGGAACACTCTAGACTAGTAGGGCCAGTCCACTCCACTCTACTCACAGCTCCTGGGAACAGGTGAAGGGACTCTGTTTGGGTTGTCTTCTAGCCCCCTGCTCCTTTCACAGGACATCATAGTACTGATGCCACCATGTCCCATGCTAGCCAGACATCCAGTCTTGCATGTAGCACAGATCTCTAGACATATACTTTAAACACATTCACCGATAAACACATCTAATTAGTAAAAATTAAATTTGATTTCCTCATCAGTACTGCCCACCTACCTGGGGCTGCAGAGTGCCTTTTCTATGGGAAGCAGTGGCCTAAAACACTGTATCCTTCAAGAATGTGATACTAGACAGTGATGGTCTAGCCCTTTGCTACTCAGAGGAGATTCTGGGAGCCTGAGCTTCCTTCCTTCCTTCCTTTCTTTTTTCTTTTCTTTCTTTCTTTTTTTTTTAACATAGTAACTGTGGTCTCTATGACTTTATTACTAGGACTATTTTATTTTCTCATTAAGGCATTTTATACTTCCTTTCTGCACTATTTTTCTAGTTATGTAATTTTGAATATGAAATAATTCTTTCTTTCTTTGGGAAACTTTGCATCTTGAAAATATACTGAATTTCGCTTAAATATGTGCCAGTATGATTTTCAGCATTGGAAACTGCAATAAACAACAATAGCAACTGAGCTTCCACAGGTGTTTGCAACCTATTTCTTTTTTTTTAAAGATGCCTCAGGTTTTTTTTGATTTTTTTATTCATTTTACTGAGAAAACTTAAAATAGCAATGAAACAGGTTCAAAACTGGTTACTAGGATAGTTACAATAATTAATACTTTGTATATTGTTGTCTTCATAGTAGTTATTAAGAGGACAAAACACAGACATGATACCTTATCTAAACTGTATTAGTACAAACCTTTTTGCTCAATGAACTAGAAAAATAGTTGTATATCTATCCTATCTTGTGTGTGTGTGTGTATATATATATATATATATATATTTCATTTTTTATTAATTTTATTGAGAAACAAATAGCAATGAGACAGTTTCAAAACCAATTAATAGGACAGTTTCAGTAATACATTGTATATTGTTGTCTTTGTAGTGGTTTTCCATAGTACAAGATGCAGACATGATAATCTAGCCAAATACCATTAGTACAAATCTTTCTTCTCATTGAATTAAGAGAAAGCTGTATATCTATACTAACTACTTTGTATATACGGATACAAAATGGCCCTTCATTTATAAACCCTTTTTTTGTTTAGCTTTGTCTGAGTTGGGTATTCCATTGCCATTTAAATATTGTAGGTGTGTGAATTCAGCAAAATAATCCAATATAGTCCAGTAGTCCATAATAGTAGTGGGCTATCCATAGGACTGACAATGTCAGAAGTTGTTGACTTGAGCCCTTTACAGCACAGCATATTAATATGACTTTACTTTTCATGCCTCGTTATTATACTTTTCTGTTGGATGGTTAAGACCGAGATAAAGCAAGATCTATATAACAAGAAATGTAACTTTTTTATCTGACAAGGTCAGTCAAATCCCCTCAGAATTTATCCTGAAACCCTGTACCACAATTTGTAGATCTTTTGTCAGTGTCAGCCATGTGGATGAGTCACAGCCATTGCTTGACCAATTTGCTCTCTGTGAAAGCCTCAGAGGATGTTTTATGTCCAGGTGACTCTCCTTAGGTACACTGTACATCATCAATAATTTTCCTCTGTGGCCTCATAATCTCCTTGATAAGAAAATTTGGGACATCACTGAGTTACAGGATGTTACAGTACAAGTTCTCTTATGTCCTAAATCCTCACTGACCTTGAAAGGCTATGCCAAAATGTTGGCTGTCCTTGCAGCCCTTCTTTTTCTCTAATTTTTGGTCTGCAAAACTTAAGTTGTTAACCCTCCAGAAGAGAAGCTTAATGATATTATTACCCTATAACATAGGCAGTTGAGCTTAACCTCACTATCTGTCCAAATATTAAGCATCTTAGACATAGCATGGAACAGGTATTTTCCATCAAGTATTGATATGGTAAATTAAAATCCCTAAAGAATGTGAAGAAAAAATAAATAAAAAATATTTTTTTTAAATTGGGATAAACAAATACATATGTTTACACAGAAATTTAGAAATCTAACCATATACAGCATTATAGCAGGATAGTCCTATGATGTGAAAGGAAGCTCAGAAAAATGTCATAAAACTGAGATAACTTTTAAGGTTATTAGACATGCAGAGTCTCAGGCCTTGCCTCAAACCAATTGAATGAGAATTTTCATTTGGACAAGAGATTTTTGTATACCTGAAATTTTAAGACACACTTCAGCCCTTCACACGTATTTCACCAGCAATCCCACTATTTTTATTGTCTATCCACATGCATCATTATTCCCATTCCCCACTACAGTGCTCAGTGATAACCATGACAACAACAACCAAATAGAATGATTTCTCCCTGTCATATTTGTCTTATAGTGGACCAAAATTGAGTGGTTTCGAATGACCCAGTAGAGGCCCTTGTAGATTCTCCTACTTCCAGCTGGCATGTGAGTGAGCTTGATCAAGATTAGCAGAGGTCACTGGCTTATCCATCACTGGTCCAAGCTGCATGGACCATAGCTGTGTAATGTTGTGTCTTGCATTATTGACACACTGTGTAGTAGAGAGTAAACACCCTATCTAGCAGTGCCATTATATGTTTCTAAATACTGTATGGAATAATATTTGTTAACAAAAATCATTATTATAGGAGCCAAGCACTTCTACATATTTCTAACTCTATGATGTGACCTCTTGAAAATAAAGAAATTTCACTCATAGAGGTTAAGTCACTTGCCCATAATCAGGATTTGAAACAGATTGTCCAATTCCAAGTTTGACTTCCATGTCAAATATTTAGTGCCATCCAAACGCGTAAAATAGTATGGAAACCTGCTGGCCCACATGTCCAGGTTCCATCCCATTTGCCGCCAAGTTAGGTGAATTTAAACAGATGACTACTCTTTGTGCCTCTGTTTCATTGCCCATATAGAAGGAGAAAGAACAAGCTGATTCATATTTTTTCTACTGTACTATTTTATAAAATTTCATTATTTATAAAATTATAAGTTCAATTTTCCAAACATGATACTCCCACCTGGAATGACTCTTACATACCTGATAGGCCTTTTCATAGACTGTGAACACAGACCTACATCTAATAGTCACCAGGCTGCTGCTGGGTCTTGAGGAGGATGCTCCTGGCTTCCAGCAGGAGGTAGGATGAGCTGAGGTTGGAAACTCCAAGGCAAACATGAGATACACACCAGTTTCTGGGGCTCAGAGTCAAGGATCTAGGTAAGTTTTACCTCTATCACAGCCCACAGAATAGACAGAAGCTCTTTATTGCTTCTGCCAAGCAAAGGAGTAAAATAATGTCGTCTGGAGTAGCTGGGCTAAGATAAGAAAGGGCTGAGATAAGAAAATGGTACAATGTGGTTATAAGTGATAACCAGAAACAATAACAACCAATAATTTTCAATTTATTTTTAATTGACTCAAAAAGCATACATATTCATATTATCTGATACATGTTAACATTATCTATTTTTTAAATTGGGATAAACATATACATCTCCCCAATTTTTTATCATTCATTTGTAGTTAAAACACTCAAACTCTTTTTTTTTTTGTCTTTTTGAGACAGGGTCTCACTATGCAGCTTATGCTGGCCTTAAGCTCACTTTGTAGCTCAGGCTGGTCTCGAACTCACAACAATCCTCCTGCCTCAGCCTCCCAAGTGCTGGGATTACAGGCATGCACCACCATGCCCGGCCTCAAACTCTTTCCTTTCTGATTTAAAAAAAAATATACAGCACATTATCAGTATCTGTATTCACTCTGCCATGTCATAGAAGATAAGAATTTATTTCTCCTACCTTACAGTAACTTCTACCATTTGAACAACCTTCTCTCTGTTCTCCTGTCCTCCATCTTCTGTGATTAGCTTTTCTAGATTCTATACATAGGGTACACATCTTTCCGGGCCCAGCTTATTTATTTCATGTGACACTCTGCCCTCCTAGTCCATGCATATTGCTGTGAATTTTATGATTTCATCCTTTCTATAGCTGCATCATATTCCATTGTGGAGATTCTATATGTTATCCTCCCCCTTTTCTTGATCTAACCATCTGTTGGTGGGTAACTGACTCTATCAGCTGATTCCATTTCTTGACTACCATGAATAATGCTATAGTACATGGGACTGCAGATATCTTTTCACTACTATAAATTAATTTCTTTTGGTTATATTTGCCAAATAGTGAGATTTCTGGAACACACAGTAGTTCTATTTTTAATCTGTTGAGACTACACATAGTTTAGCGCAAAAAAAAATGCAGTAATTTACACACTCATCAAAAGTGTGTAAAAGGTTCTTTTTCTCCAAATCCTCAATGGCACTTCATTTTAGTCATTTTGATAACCATCTTAACCAGAGTGAGATGATTTTATCAACACTTACCTGATGATTCATTCTATCGATCATGTTTTTATATATCATCTGGCTGTCTGCATGTCTTCTCTCAATAAATATCAGTCTAAAGTTATTTCCCACCTTCTATGAGATTATTTGGGTGTGATTGTTTTGCTTTTGTTGTGTTTTCAGTTGTTTGAATTCATTATGTGTCCTGATACTAACCCCTTGTCAAATAAATATTAACTATTTTCATCCATTCTGCATCTTGTTTTTTCTGCTCTGTTTGCCATCTCTTTTGCTGTGCAGAAACTTCTTTTCTTGGTGTAACCCTATGTGTCTGCTTTTTCTGTTTTTTTCAAGAGTTTCTGAAGTTGCACCCGAGAAACCCCTGCCCACCCCAATGTCCTGCAGGCAGCATCTATTAAATGCATGCAGTGAGCCAGGTACTTCTATCATTGTGGGGCTGCATCATCCAGAGATTCCTAGGAAGGACAGGCTGCCCAGCTGTCAGGTGTGCAGTCTGCACACAGCTACCACCTGCCAGCCTTTTTGGGATTTGTCCCAGCCATGGAGTGTCCCCATCCTGAGCACATCTCTTCCTGCAGCAGCCACAACAAAATGACATGACGGATCCACCCACGAATGCTCTTCTTGACCTGACTCAGGACAACTTTGAGAAGATGTTTTAGTCTAGACTCTACACTATGTTGGTGAAGGCTTGCGCCACAATTTGACTTCTTTTTCACAATCCTACATCCTAGTCCTCCTTTACTAATCCTTGACAAATATCTTGCATCCCAAACTCTCAGTGTCTGTTTCCAATCCATCAAGTCAAGCTCAGAGCTCAAGATTTTGGGGAGTACTGAAATGTAATCCACTTGCCCAATAGAAGTCCTGTTCAAAAAAAGAATAAGTGAAAGAGAGGAAATGAAGAGAAGGAAGAGAGACCAAAAGAGAAAGAAAAATAACAGGAGTTATGAATTTCCTAAAATTTAATAAATCACCACCATAATCGCCAAGAAAATGAGATTTGTGACACATGTGGACCATTACAGAAGTAGCTATTGCTAGTCCAGCAGCCTAGGTGAGGATACCCAGTGCTCAGGCTGCTAACATGCTACAAGAGGAGCAGTGGAAGAGATGTAACAGACGAGTAATAAGAAATGAAACACAAACCTCAGGAATCTCTGAAGGAGTTTCCAGAGTTCTTTTTTCCTATGCATGCTTTCAGTTCCTGGCACTATCATCTTATAAGAAAAAGTAATAAAAATTAATTCTGATTGGCTCTTTACTATGAGACAACTGTTGTGTTACATCAACTGCCACTCATAACAACCCCAGCATCATGAGGTAATATAGCACGCAACCACTATCCTCATTATCATCTTCCTTCCACAGAAAATGTATAATTACCCACCACTCACTGCTGAGCTTGGCCATACCATTAGTTTGGCCAATGAAATGTGGATACACCAGAGAAGCCCTGGCTGAGTCTCATCCTTTCTTTCTCCTGACATCTACCCCAGAGAACAACTACTTTTCACCTTCTCATCAGTAAATTAGATCTGAACTCAGTTATCGCTGAAGAAAGGAGTTGCCACAGCTGAGCTACAAACCATCAAAGAGTAAAAACGTTGAGGTGATAAGCCACTGAAACTTAGGGGGAGCTATTTGTTACACAGCACTGTTGCAGTAAAAACGGACTAAATACCGATGTGTTCTATGTTTTAGCAGATGAGGAAGTTCAGACACAGAGATGGTAAATGCCTCTGCTAAAGTCTCACAGTTAAATTAGTGGAGAAGCTGGAATTTGAACTAAGCAATGAAACCCTAAAGCAGCACTCTTAGCTCTTGCTTTGTATAAAATTTACAATGCTTGAGATAAATACTATCTTATTTCCTTTGAGGTGTTTAAAGCCACTTGATTTCCACCTCAATCCAAGATTCAGCTGTTTTATTTCCTAGCATTTTTTTTAGTACTCATAGATGGTAATGCCTATGAACAGGACAATGTTCATCATATGTCTACTGTGAATATTATAACCAAAAAAATTACCCTAAGATATCCATTGATGTGATTGGCTTGGGAAATATGCACAGTTTCCATTTCCAAAAGATAGTGAGTTATCATTCAAAAAATGCCTGATTTTCTTATCAGTAGAAAACTCAGGGCAATTTCAGCTGTAAGAAAAATGAAGCACATAATGGAACAGACAGATCTCTAAGCCTTTGTGCATTAAGTGAACGGTAGATGTAGGAACTGCAACTTAAACTTAATTAAACTTTTAAATTAAATAATTATATATTTTAAATGGTTCCAACATGATGATCAAGGAATGCTTCTGCTTATTTTTCCACACTTAGGAGCAAGCTTTGGCTGGATGATACTGAAATGTGTGCAATTAAAGTCAGATGATTTATGTGAGCACTCTCAGTCCCCTGCTTTTTCTTTGCATTGACTGAATTTAGACTATGAGAAATTCTTGAACCTTCCTGGGGAATTTCAAGACCCAAACAGAACTTGCCTGCACACCCTTCCTCAGAGCAACTCCATCCATCATCCCTTGCCACTACGGCTGCTTTCACAGTCCTCGCAGAAGATAAACTTGTGACCCAGGCTGGGAAGTTAGGTCTGACTCGTGCTGTGCAGTTGAGTAGTCTGAAGGGCATCTGGCACTTTAATTTACTCCTTCAGGCTTCCCACTGCCCTCACCAGCAGCTCATTGCCATAGTCCTGCAGGCTCTTTCAACTCAATCCATTTATACACCTCACTGGAGATGCATAACTATAAAAGTTCCAAACCATTAGTCTAGATTCTTTCCAGACCTCTTCAGAAGGCCTGCACTAAAGACAGTGACATGTAGTAAATGACCTCAAAAAGAACATGCCACACAATACTTACCAGAAAGATGACCTAGGATGGAAGAGACATAAAAAGAGAAATGCATTTGAAGATTCTGCTTCTAATTGTCTAAAATGCACTTTGCCTCTTTTAGCCTGTGCACAACAGGAACGAAATGATGGTGGTGCTAATGTGTCCCTCACCTGCATGCTGGATGAACATGTGGTCCTCCTGTGACTCTCCAGGAGCCTGTCACCAATGACTTTCAAAAGGCAAGAATAGTTATTACAGCTACAGAGTAAATTCAAATACCCGCCAGTTTTATATACTAATTATGAATGTACTGTAAGGCTGGCTCTGCCTACACATGGCAGGAAATGCACAGTAAGTATGATATCTTTATCCCTTCCTAAAAGGCATTCGCCAAGCTAAATAGTTTACAAATCCATGAGCAACAAGTACAAGGTATGGCCTAGTCCCTGAGAAAGACTGTAAGGGTAAATCAGTCAATTATATTGTTTCAAGAGCTTTAGAGGAGAGAAAAATGACACTACATAGTTGTCATTCAAAACAGAGAAACACACACTTAAGAGAGTATCAGACAATAAGCAAATAAGGGGAGCTGGGAGAAAAACATATATTTAACAGTGAGGAGGAATGGGTTCAGGAAAGGACTTTAAAAACAGTATTGGACTTATTCAGAGATTAGGAAGGCATTTTGAATAAAAAAAATTACTCAAATGAACAGAGGCTAAAAAGAGAGGTGAAGGCACGTAGGACATGGTGTTTCTGACTTAGGAGTGTTTGCCTTTCAGTTTTTCAGTTTCACAATGGTGCAAAAGCAATACACATTCAGTACTGCTACACTTTCAATTGGGAATTTTGACCCCTTCCTTGGGCTAGCAGTTTTGTGGCGTGCAAAGGTGGCTAGCAGTCTTGAGCCCCGGCTCACAGACACTCCCACAATCACAAGGACAAACAAGACAAACACCCTTTTCCAAGACAGGTTGGATGCAACTGATGCATTCTGACTTACAATATTTTCAGGTTGCAATGGGTTTATCAGAATGTGGGTCCATTGTAAATTGCGATTTTATATATGGAAATAATAGCTCACTTTGACTCAACTGGAAGAGACACGTTTGTGTGATGACCTAGATGTCTCTCCTAGTGTAGCTAAAACAACCTACCTTCATTTAATTGACCTATTAGAGTTTCTGAATAAGATTTCATTGAGGGATCAAGTATGAAACTACTGATGTCAGAAAATAGAAGCTTTGCAAAGGAATGGTTGAGTAAGAAGAGTAGATGTCAATGATGAATCCAGTAGTGTGCAACATAGTTTAGAGGGAGCAGGGTAAAAACTAGAGAAAGTGAATGAAGAGATTATCATAATATTCCCAGGTAGAGGTACTGGGCACCTAAATAGCCCACAGAGATCTGGGAGAGAAAACTAGACAGCTGTAGGAACTGCAAGGAGACAAACTCCCTGAGCCTTTAAAGCAAATTAAATAGATGGAACATGAAGACTTTAAGCCTATGAGATGATATGTTGTTGTTAGAAATGCAAGACACACAGTGTAGGACAAGTACTGACACTGAAAAGCTCATTTCAGTTTGGGAAATATTGTTTCAAGTCCTGGCAAGATTTCCAGGGGTTCAACAACTTAGAGGAAATGTTTTAAAAGAAGCTAGGGAGAAAGAAGATTCATAAAGAATTCATAATGAACATATCAAGCAGTCTCCTACAAGAGGGTCATTTTTGATAGCAGGCAAAAGCTCAGTGCATGTCAAGCTCTAATCCTTATTTGCTTCTCTAATTTTTCTTTCTGGCCCCCAGTATGAGATATATACAGAATTAGGTCATGGTCCAAAGGTGTTTCCTGTTCCTTACAATTCTACCCAGAGATCTCATTTGCAACCAATTTCAAAAGTCCACATCACACAGCTCTTTCTCCAGTCACTTTGCATAGCTCTTTCACTATGCCCCTGCCCTAAAGTTTTACTATCTGCTAGAAATGGCTGAAGTATAGCACAGCACAATACAGGCAAAGATAAACACAAATTCTTCTCCTCTTATCTAATGTACTCTGCAATTTCTTTGAACAAAGATATCAAGCTGTGAAATCTGGAAACTTCTCTCATTCTTAAGCTAGCCAACATTTTCCCAGGATGCTCTTTCCTAGCTCAAAGTCTCGAGAGCTCCTCAAGGGAGATAGAATAAGGGTCACAGTTCTCAGCCAACTTACAATGTTATCCATTGAGGCAATCCAAGTGTTCGCCCCAACTTACCTGGCCAGCCATTATTCCCAGTATTCCCACTGCCTCTCTGCCCTACCCTACACCTGACCCCAAGAAGACCAATGTACACCTGACCCCAAGCATGCCCAGTCTTGTTCCTGCCCACCTCCTCATACATATTCCTTCTTGGGCTAGGAAATATCCCACCCATGCATTTCCTCATCTGACTTGAATCTACTCCTCACACCTTGGAAAAAATCCTGCTGCTCTATAGCCCATTCTTTAACCACTGCAGGCCCGAGGCAGTGCTTGTTCCACAGCTAAACAAATGAAATGGTGTTTGCATGTCTACTTCCCTGTGTGTGGTATGGGATTGTTTGGAAAGTTGAACAAATGTTCAATAAATTTTACCAGTATTCTTACATGTTAGACACTGGCCTGAACATTTAAGAACAGGAGTGGATATAATCTCAGGGCTTGGGAGGCTGAAAACAGGAAGTATCACTACAAGTCTGATTGGTTTCATGAAACCCTGTAGACTCTTACTAAATACATAAAAAATAATTAACATAAATAAAAAGATCAACCACTGTAGCAAATCAGGCAGAAGGATGGGACTTCAGAGGGGAGACCCAAGTAATGTGACAATTTTTCACCATCTTTTTCTAGTAATCTTTCCTAAAACATTAGGCATGACTCTTCTACATGAGCCTTATACAGTGTCGGGCTTCTATAATATTTTCTTTAACAACTTTTTGGAAAGTATATTCTTATTTTTATATTTTTATGACTTCCCAGAGGCTATTTACTAAATATATTTTTATAGGATTGAAAATATATCCCAAGAGTTGGAAACATTTATTCACCAGACTGTACTTCAAAATAGTAACATTATTATAAATATGCAACATCTCCCACTAATAGGTCCCTACCTTTTGCACCTGAGGGAGACCACACACACACACACACACACCACACTCATCCTTAGCTACCCAGTGTATTCAAAGACATGGAAAATATGTTGAATCCAGACCCAAGAAAGAAAGAAAAGAAAAAGCCCAGTCCCAATTCATCCCCATGGTTAGAACAGAGTTCATGCACGTCAGTTACCATCACCAAGCCTCAGCCTACTCACCTGAAAGACACATAGTCAGCCTTCCTTCAGTATGAGGTCCTCATCTAGAGATTCCCACCTGGACCTACTGGATCAGAACTTGCAGGGAAGGAGCCTGGAAACCTACTCCTTGAATAAGCCCTGAGATGATCAGAATAACCATCCACTTTGAGAATCCCTTTCCCCTTTCCCACTTTCCTCCTATTAAAGCCATGCTCCATCCAGGCAGGCACAGGTGTGCATGTGTAATTCCAGCACAAGGGAAGCTGAGATAGAAGGAGGATGAGCTCGGTACCAGCCTGTGCTGCACAGCAACTTTAAGGTCAGCCTAGGATACACAGTGAAACCCCGTCTCAAAAACAGCATAAGTAAAGACAGCTCCATGGAGCCTTCAGACAGCTTAGCCCAGTGATAGAGAGCATCACTCCCTTAGTTTCTCTAAGGGAGAAACTGTAACAACATGGGCTCCCTCTCCTTTCTCAGAAACACTTGCTTTTCACTATCTAACTGTGGTTTCTGACCAACACAAATGTTTCAATCATCTATGATTCCTTCACAGTGATTGTTCAGAGGAGCAAAGAAAGCACTGTGATTACCTTGATACCTCTTAAGAACTCAACACTAGCTTTGCACATGTGACAGAGAATCTCCTTCATCAGATGATACTGCTGCAGTTGCTGAATTTGATTTGAATCAGATGCATACCTGCAATTGCTTTGCTTATTCAACTGTGTTATTGTTAAGTCTTATTGCATTCTCCCTATTTACAGAAAGATACACCTGAGGAATTACACTCAACTTAACTGGCTTTGATGGAACCTCTTCTATAAAATGTCACTCAGCAGGTTTAAAAGGAAAATCCTTCCCACTTTCCCAGGGCAGCTTCAGTACTCTACTTACAAAACTTTAGCACTGAGGCTTTTGTGGAGGAGCACAGCCACCACAAGCAGGAATTTCCAAATTCAGAGCTAATAGGAAGAAATGTATATGCACATTTAACATAAAGAGTGGTCAAAAATACAAAGTGCATACATTTTTAAAAATTTATTATAGTAAAAGATGTATTGCCATTAATTCTCCTCTAAACACCCACTACACACACACACACACACACACACACACACACACACCTAAAACATACCCCATCATTCACAGCACTTTCTGAAGCATCTTTAGAATTTCTCTTTCACCAGTTTCTTTAGCCATTCTATCCTGGATGCTTCAATGTCCTGAACTGACTCAGAATGTTTCCCTTTCAGGGTCATTTTGATCACACACTGCCAGAGCTGGTGAACAAGGTGGTTGAGGGTACACTATAATGTTTTCATTTGGCAGGAGTTGCCATAAATATTTTTAATCAGTCCTGGATGTAGAGACATCCAATGAGAAGACACACAGAAAAGGACTTCCAGGACTGCTTCAGAAATGGCAAAAATAAGGGGCCAGCCAAATAGCTCATGGATTAAAGCACCTACAAGCAGGCACAGGGGCTGGGGGCTCTATCCCTGGGCCTGCTGTGCTGGCCCCACCCCCGGGGTACACGGAGATGGCAATTGAGACGTGGCATAGTGGCACACACCTGTAATCCCAGCTCTTGGGAGGCTGTAAACAGGCAGATAACCACAAGCCTGATCTAGTACTGAGAGATCTTGCACACCCTGTAGACCCTTCCCTAAAACAAAACAAAAAAAAAAAGAAAGAAGAAAACAGAAATGACAAAAACAATGAGTTAAGGGTGCTCAAAGTGTGTGGAAACTCCCCCCTCCCTATATGTCATGCATACCCAAATTATCCAAAACCTTCAGGAAATGAGTTTTTGAGAAAGAGAAATGTACTTCTTTCTCATCGGTTTTGACACATGAAACCCCATCCCAGGGAGCCCCATTTTCTGGTTAATGGCATCCAGCTCCCTGGCTCCACTTCATGCTAGCTACCTTCACTAGGAAAGTACCTCTGCTTTTTGTATGTCAGGTGATAACTGGGCTTGTTGTACGCCAGTGTGAAGAGCAACCGTATCTCCATAAGAGGTCATTGTGAGGTTTAAATTAAATATTATATAAAGGCTTGATGGTAAATCCTGTCAGGTGGCGAGTATGCTGTGAATGCCAGCAATTATTTCTTCTTGCAAGCCTCTAGCATTTGAAGCACAATAACTGCAAAAACTCCCAAGCGCCATCCATCCCCCACACTCAGCAGTATGTTCATCTATAGCAAGAGGCATGTTCAACCCAGTAAGCAATTGTCTTAGTCAGTACACACTCCCATTATCTGCCCCAGTAAAAATTTTGTAGGCATGCCTCACTCTAAGGAGTCATCTCATTTAATGTAAGGCCACATTTGGGGGTGATGAGTCCCACATCCTCCCCTCCCACCTGCCATCCTGAAGCCACCTTGCATGCCAAGAAAGCCATACTGCCACTGCTTCAGCCTGTTCCCTCTGTGCAACCTTATCAAGCTCAGTTGACTTTGATTACTGGCACCCAGTGGGCTCCCAATAAATACTGGTGGGCTTCAAATATGAATTCATCTCCCCCCCCTCCGCCAAAGGCACTGAGACTGTAGCAACGGAGGCCTCAAAAATGGATCAATCTCTTAAGTACATACTTCTGAAAGAGACAAGAGTAGAGAGAACAAAGAGAGGTCAGGGCCCTTGGCATAGAAAGAGAAGCATGAACACTTAACTAGAATTCTTTCAGCTATGAAAGATCCAAGCCCTTATTTGATGTGGATGAGAAACTACAGAGCCCTGAGTCATATCTAGAGAAATGACACACTCATCCAAGACTCTAGGATGAGTTACTTGGCAAAGGAGACTGGTAGTCAAATGGCCAGGCGTGTTTGAACAGTGTCTGTACCAGAAAAGCTTCAGCAACATCAGTGCCTTGGCCCCAGGGCCTCATAAGCTCGCTTCCTACCGAGCAAGATGGCTCTGCACTCAGCAAGGCCGATGGAAAACAAAATCACAGAGCATCCACTGGGCAGTTTCTATAAAAGAAGCACTGCTAAAAGGGCAAACATAAAATTGCACTGATTTAGAATGTGGCATTTTAGAGTAGGATGGTTTTTACTGAAATATGATTTGAAAGAATGCTCTTGATTACTTGATGCCCAGGGCCATGCATAATTAAGTGAAGATTACAAGGTATTTTCCCTTGAGAGTTAAAACAATAGGAAAATCACTACTAGTGAAACATAATGCCCGAAGTACATGGCAAAGAATCGGCTCTTTATGGAGTTTTTACTGCTTCCTGTTCACGGGAACATTCAAACCCCAGTCTGTTCCCAGAACCTATCATCATAGCCACAGTTCTGATACTCAGAAGAAACAGAATGAACTTTCAATAAGGAGTTCATAGCTGAGGGGAGCAAGCACAGAATGAACAGTCCTAATGAGGAAAAAAAAGTACGAATTACACCAAAGAAAATTCTCCGTAACAGCTTAATCTTCTCTGTTTCCACATATTTGCAACTGACACACAGCTTCAGGAAGTAAAGAAGCCACACCCATGCTAATGCTAACTTCCAGTACCATGGCAGTGCTCTGGGAGTGGTCTCTTCTTATCAGGGTTACTTTGGGGGAAGAGATAGTTTCTGGGTTAAAAACCAGCCACTGGGAGGTCAACCAGACTGCCCATTCTCTAGCTCAGTATAGGGGCTTAATTAATGTAAAACTCACCAATAAAATGTATTCCTTTCAGGGGAAGGGGAAACAGCTCAGTAGAATAGGTGCCTGCCTGGCAAGCACAGGGTCCTGAGTTCAATCCCTGATAACACAAAAAATAAATAAATAATAAAATGTATGCCTTTTGGAGCCAGGGAGATAGCTCAGCAGACTAGGTGCCTGCTTTGGCAAGTGCAGGGACAGAGGTTCAATCCCTGGTACTACATGCCATGTTGACCCCACTCTCGGATGCACTGAGGTAGCCGCTGAGACTGGGCGTGGTGGTGCATGTCCGTAATCCCAGTGCTGGGGAAGCTGAAAATAGGAGGATCACTAGAGTCTAATCAGTCTAGTGAGACCCTGTACCAAGTTAATAGTAATAATAACAACAACAGTGTAGCCCTTTCTTTCTAGGACATAGAAAGGGAATGGACTTTAAATTTCAAATATCCCAATTTTGTGCTGTTGTTTTGAGATCTTGTTTGGTTTGGTGCTAAAGACTGGACAGAGGGGAACGTGCATGCTAAGGATAAACTCCACACTGAGCTACGCACTCAGGCCTCAAGTTGCTGTTATTGTTGTTGCTGCTGCTGAATAAAGGTGGATAGGCAGCAAGAAAAATGACAAAGGAATTACAATCTACTCAGGCAGAATTCATTTACTTGTAAGTCTGATCCACGTGCTAGGCAAAAAAATAAAGGGGGCTGAATCTACCTGATTTTTCTAAAAGCTCTTTTTAGGTGCTGCTTGTAGCTACCTCTGTACCAGAGCTCTGCCATCTCCAAGACATGATGTTCTCAGCCTGGCTAAGAGAAATAATTGACACATGAGTAGAAAACAAGCCATGGAAATATGGGCAGAAACAGCACAAAGTGTTGCATGTGAGAGCCATAGATGTGTACGGATAGAATGCTTCTTAGGGAAAAGGAAAAGTCAACTAGTATACGCTTGGGAAAGAGCTGGGTAGAGAAATGGTTAAAGGAACTGAGATAGCCCCTCAGGGCGGTTGAGTAATATATGGAGTGTTATTAGATCAAAGTTCTCTATCTCCAAGGAGAAAACAGCTAAAAATTGGCTTTAAGTCTGTCCAGAAAGATGTCAGCTTAGCTTTAAGGATGAATTCTTGATGTATAAGTTGATATGGATCCTATTGGGTTACAAAGGGAAGTCTTGTGATCTCCCTCCCAGGAGAGGCAGATGGCAGGGAAGGACCAGCCATGTACAGGGCCATTTTAGCTGGCCATCTTGCCCAGAGCCACAGGAACACGCTAGAAGGCCTCCCGGGAAACTCAGCTACTTGGGATTTTCTAATAATTCAAGAAACACAGACTGTGGAAGTGACTTCTCTGCTGCCCTGTGTTTAGTGACTTCAGAGAATTCCAAATATTTTTCCCTCATACAAATGAGGTGAACAGCAAGAACAGACTTTACAAGAACTTTCTACAGCTAATCAGCACCTCATAGAATGACGTAACTACCTGCCTTTTCCTTAATACATAAATTGCTGGACATAGTTTGAAATAGAACTCTGAAGCTTGCTGCAATGAAAAGAACAAGTTGGAAGAGAAGGCAAGGCAAAAGAAGAAAGACAGAATACAAACAGCCTGTATACAGCAAAATGACCAATAGTGAGCACTCCTGAAAGAAAGCGAATCTAACTTTCACATGGGGAAATCGCACTGGAATCTCTTAACCAAAGTCAATCTGCCCCACTGAGGAAATTCAAAGTCAGCCTTGATGTATTTGGTCCCAAGAGAAAGTTGTCTGGTTGCCAGAATATGAAGGCAAGAACACTTGCTCCCTTCCTGCTCCTGCTATGAACAGGTTGCTGAAGTGAGCTGGGTCCTAGGGGACACCTCTCCTGCCTGCATTTCTCGGGTGACTCACTCCTGCCACACTCACAAGCTGTGCCTAGAAAGACTTGTAAGAGCAAAAGAAATTCACCAGTCATCCTGTCTAAAGGATGACTTGTACCTCACGCACTCACGCACACACATGCACCTCAAAGCTCTGTACTTGGTTTAGTGGCCAAAGGAATACTTTCTTCTTCTCTTACAATAGAGTCACACAGCCTAGATGAGGAAAACCCACTGGGTGACAGCTCAGCACAAAAAGCCAGGACAGCCACTCAGTCCCCTGTCTCCTGAGCTAAAGGCTCCTGTTGTCCCTCCAGCAGGCACTTTCAAGGAAACAGCAGCTTGGTTCTCTGCAGAAAGAGATCTCAGTGATCTGTTTTAATTGCCCAGCTTCCAAAAACTTTTGACTCTACCTCAATTATGCCTCAAAAATCCCACACTCACCTAGAAATTTTCTCTTCTAGCCATGGAAATGCTTAAGACAGTTAATTTAGAAAAACTTGGGCCCATGTTACTCTATCAAATAATTGATATACATGGAAATCAATCCTCATACTTGAAAGCCTTCAGCCATGGCTAGGTACATCACAGATCTAGCATCTTTTTGAAAGGAATAAAAGAAGAGAATAAGAAACAAAGGGAAAATTTGATTTGAAACTGTCTCATTGCTATTTGTTCTTCAATAAAATTATGGAAAAATTTAAAAAAGAAAGGAAAGGAAGGAGGGAAAGAGGGAGATGGGAAGGGGATGGAGGAGTGGAGGGAGAGGAAAGGAAGGGCAGGGAAAAATGAGTGGAGGGAGAAGACAGAGGGAGGAGTGAGAGAGAGGACAAGAAAGAAAAAACACAAAAAAATTTTCGTCCCGTTTTCTCACTTCTTATGTAGGTACTGGGTGTTAAAACAAAGAGGTTCATAATTCTCAATTTACATATTCCTCCCACAAGACATTTCATGACCTATAAAATAACACTGCTTTTCACTAAAATAAAAATGGAACATTTTTACTATTGCTAAGCAAAGACAATGAGCTGCCAGCTTTCAGACACCTTGACTCCAACCATGAGAGGCCATGAGGTTGGATCCGCACAGCACTCTGAAAACTGGAAGACCTCGTCCTAGGACCTCACATTTCTCTAAAGTCAGTAGCTTTGAAAGCTTGCTAGAGTCAAAACTGGCTCCATGCAATGGTACATTTTTGATTCGTGACAACCTCAATTAATTACCACCATAATAGAACACACTTGGATTGTATAGTCCTGTGTCCCATTTGTACTTACAGAACAATAATTCTTATATGATATAAATATTTGAACAAAATAAAATAGCCTTGAACATGAACCAACCCTGCACAACAGTTGTAGTTTAAAAAGAAACAAAAAGAGGAAACAAGTGTTTTTGGAGCTCGCAAAATTGAAAACAAGGAAAGTCAATAAAATTTTTCCCAAACCACCTTTCCCCATCCCTGGAAAGCATTTTATCAGATAATGAAATCCTCTCACATGGAGTGATGTGATTAAGTCATAAAGGGCTGCATTTGCCTTCCTATGTAGCTCCACGGGGTGCCTCAAGCCTGTGAGTGTTCAGTGTGTTAGTGTACCAGTAGATCCCAGGTATTTGTGTCGGGAGCTCCCACTGAGATTTTTTTTTTCTGTACACTGGTTAAATAACAGCCTCATTATTGCTTACTCTAATGATCTGTCTAGAAGCTCTGCCCTTTGTAGGAATCTGTGTGAACAGAGGATGTGAACACGTGCCATCAGCCTCAGCACTGTGGAAGTGCAAGTGTGCACACTTGAAATCTCATGGTGCTGCTTAGGAGACGTGGCAAGAAAAGCCGTGTCTTTCCCCACATCTTCACGGGAGACCACAGGGACTCAGTCACAGGAGATATTCAGCAAACTAAGACAAGATGTACAGCCGGCTGTCAACCCTGGACACTCAGCACTTAAAGGATGGTGAATGTGCTTTTTTCTGGGTTTAATCTCATCACTGTTTCCCTCTGGAAGGATGGTGCAGGCCACAGGTTTGACCCAGCCTGCTGTTGTGCAGGTTTCCAGTAACATGCAGGTTAAGCCAGCCAATAAATCAACCAGCTAACCAGCTCTTCATCACCCTACACCCCGGACTCTCAGAGCTTTGCAACCATCTGATATTCCTTTAATGGGATTACCCTGATGGACACAGAATCTCTGGAGTCTGTCATTTGCAGAGAACTACTTCCAGCAGTATTTATGGTACGGTGTTCCCATGGCTCTTGCTCATATTATTCCCTCAGTAGTCAACTTGTTTGCATTCTAAAGTCCTCTTTCACAAAACCTTCCCAATAATAAACCCACATGTATGTAGGGTGAGGCTGTCGGATATCTTTCTCAAAATGTTTTATTTTGAAATTATTTCCCATCTACGTAAAATTTCAATGAATATAACAGACATTCCCAATATTCTTTAACCATATTTGGGTCACCAATTTTTTTTTCTCAGTGCTGAGGATAGAACCCAGGAGTTCATACATTCTAGGCTAGTGCTCTGTTGCTGAGCTAGATTCCCTAGTCCCCACACTAGACTGACTGATTTTTTAAATACCTTGACACCTTATATTTAATAACCGCTCTGTTTCTGTCTTATGTGCATAACTATACATATGCATAGCTGTAAACAATTATTTGTGAACTCTGTGGCTGCAGGCTGAACACACCCTGTCCTTACTCAGTAACGCCATAGTATACACCTACTACGAACAAAGATACTTCCTTGAGTGATCACGCTACTAGACTAGCAATCTAAAGCAAGACACTTAACACTGATGTACCACTTTTATCTACTACATAGACTCTACAATATTTTATTATGTATCCCCAAAAACTACTTTTATAACAATTACAATTTACTTTTATAACAAGTAAAGGACTGGGCGTCCCATTTAATTTTTGTCTGTCTGTACAGTTGCCTGTCCGTTATTTTTTAGAATGTGCTTGAATTTGGATACCTCTGGTGTTCCCCTGGGAGTAGACCCCTGTATTCCCTTTTTGGATAAGAATGCTCCATAGTGAGGGGTGAGAATACCCCACAACACAAATTTGCCTCTTTTTTGTGATGTTAACATTTATGGTTTGATTAAGATTTTGCCTCATTTCTTCACTACACTATGAACAGATTTTCTTTTTATTTGTTTTTTGTGGGGGGGTTGTTGTTGTTTTGTTTTGTTTTGTTTTGTTTTCAGGAACCTTGAGATAATATATGTATTCTGCTTCTCATTGAATCTGCACCTCTAGATTTAGCACCTATACTGATTCGTACTCAGATCATCTTCTACTCTGATGGATGCGTGCTTTGTAAAATTACACTGCAGGGCTAGGGAGATAGCTCAGTGGTCTAAGCATCTGCCTGGCCAGCACAAGAAACTGGTTCAATCTCCAGTATTGCATGCTGGGCAGGCCCTGGAATACTGGGTGTGCCACACACACTAACAAGAAATGGGACGTTGTGGAGCATGCCTGCAACCCCAGCTCTGGGGAGGCTGAGACAGGAGGATCACTACGATTCTGAGCTGCACAGCAAGACCCTGTACAAATAAAAGATTAACAAAATAAAATAAAATTATGATGTAGAATCTTAGTTTACTGACCGACACCACAGGGCGGATTGCCTTAGCATCTTCTAGAATTCAGCATTCACAGGATGGCCATACCACAATAAGAAGGAAACTGAAAAAAACACAAGCAACTACAAACAGGCTCAGTTTGCCACACGTGCTCTTCTTTTATTTTAGTTTTTCCAAGAGTCCCAAACCTGGAGGTGAGAGTCGAAATCTGATATCACAACACCATCTTCCACTCCTTTGGTTCAATACCAAGCATTTTTCAAAACGATTACATGCAGCCTCTCATCCAGGGCATTTCCCCGCTTTTGTTTAAATTGCTTCTAGAATAAACATCTCAAAATTTAGGATGGCAGCCAGCAGAAGATAATCTCCCAGGGGAAAACACTGGAATCCCTACAGTTTCCATCAGCAAGAAGCAGAGGAAAACGACAAGTTGCCATTCATTTCCAAAGAAATTAGACTCTGCCGTGTGGTCTCTCACCTCTGCCTCCATGATGGAAAAGTTAGTTTTGCAAACTGTTAAATTTTACATTTTCCCTAAGAACCACCTTGTAACATTCCCCATAGAAAGAGAAACACACAGGCATATTTTGTATTAATTTACACACACATACACTTTTCCCTGTAAGAGGAGCTCCAAAGACTGAGAAATCTGATCTGTTAATTGTCAAGAGAGTACTGTACTCATTTCACATGAAATGAGAGAAAATGGAACCCACTGGTTAAAGGAATCTATCACTTATCCCCTCTGGGTTTATCATGTTTGCCACAAATAAACATATTTCCTGGAGGACAGATGGAAAATGTGAGGTGACAATTCACTCTCCACAAAAAAATGTTACTTCCCAAGAGGCAAATTCTCACTTCAAGGTGTGAAATATCCACGTGTGTAAAAATTCTGATCTATAGTCACAAATATCTACTGAAGTGGAGATGATTTTAACAGAAGCAGTGTTCAATAGAACATAAAAAAATTACAAAAACAATGTGATGAGGCTCAATCTACAAATGCTGATATGACGAGCCCTGTTTGCTTTATTACCAATCAGAAACCTGGCAACGTGGCTTGGATTTGGTCACCTAAGGAACGCCTGCTTATCTTCCTGCATTGGTGTGTATTGTGTGAGGGTACCTTCTCATACCCCCAGCAATGCAAGCATGTGAACAGAAGGACACATCTACAGGCATGGGAGATTATCACATCACATTTTACTAAGTCCTACTATGGTAGGTCGGACTGCATTTTGGAGCTGAAAGAAACTTAGACATCATTTTTCAGGATCCTGATTTTATGCATAATATAAGACAGAGTGTTCAAATATATTCATCCAATAAAGAAATGTATTCAAAGTATATTACTGGGCCAGCGAGACAGCTTAACAGACTAAAGCACTTGCTCAGGCAGGTTTAGGCAAGCATAGAGACTGTAGTTTGATCCCTGGCACTACATGCCTTGCCAGCCCAGCCCCCAGGGCAGGCTGAGCTGGCCACAGAGTTCAGGCATAGTGGAACACACTTATAATGCCAGTGCTTGGGAGGCTGAAAGTAGGAAGATCACTATGAGTCTGAGCTGCATAGTGAGACCCTGTAACAATCAAATACAGGAAAAAAAAAAAAAAAAAACAGTACAATTACCAGGTTTCCACTTTGTGCAAAGCACTGTATAGGTCCTGGAGACATGTTGGAAAATAAAATACAGTTGGAGCTCAGTACCTGCTGATACTGCATCTGAAACTTTGACCAAATGTAAATCTAAACATAAATTTTAAAAAAAACAGTACATCTGTACTAAACATGGATAGTCTTTTCTTGTCATTATTCCCAAAGGAAAACAGTTTACCAAGTAGGTAGACAGCATTTACATTGTACTAGGCATTAGAGTAAGCTAAAGATAATTTAAAGTATATGGATGGTGTGCTTGTGTCATATGTAAGTGCTATGTCACTTCCTTAAGGGACTTAGCATCCTCAGAAGTATCTACAGGAGGTCTGGAACCAAGTCCCCACAGATGATGAAGATATAATCTGTACCTTCAAATATCACAATACACTCTTGAATGAATTGATTACTCAAACATTGTACTTCATTAAAATATTTTACGTAGATCATCAGCATTCAATAGAAAGATATTTAGTCACATGTGTAATTTTAATATATCCGTTGACATACTTCTTAAAAATACAAAGGAAAATAGGTGAACTTAGCAATATACTTAATTTAACTGCTTAAGTCCAAAACAGTCATGTAAAAATAATTGTATAGTCATTGCAGAGTTATTAATATGCCTATGTTCTTTTTCATACTAAATCTTCAAAATCCAATATTCAGTTTATATTTGTTGACATCCTAACTCAGATGGCAAATATTCATCAGAAATATTTGATTTCTTTCTTTTTTTCTTTTTTTTTTTTTTTTTTTGGCTGAAACAGGGATTGAACTCTGGCCCCTGTGCTTGCCAGGAAAGTATTTATTCCACTGAGCCATCCCCCCAGCCCCACATCAGAAATATTTGAACTCCACTTTGAATCATAAAATTCTGTGCTCTAAAAAAATTGACAAATTCAAATTGTATCAAATATTCTTAAGCATTTTCAAAGAACTAAATCAAGCAGTTTTTAATTAAAATTGAATACAATTAAATAAGATAGACCCTCAGTTGTGCTAGGCCCTTGGGACCAGTGGCTATTACAATGGTAGAACAACTATGAGTGATATCATTTCACTTTCCTAAGAAATACAAGAACTAGACAGGGCAGGTATTGCTGCCCACATGATACATAAGAAAAATAAGCATAGCATCAGAGACAATAACAGGACTCATCTGAGCACTGTTGTGCTTCCACAGTGAGTGGTAGAATTAGAATTCAATCTCAAGACTCCAGACCTTAATAATGCCCCCCCATATCTTGTTGCATTAAAAATAAATGAGTAGATTTTACTCTGTTCAGATCACTAGGTTAGGTCATAGAGAATCTTAAATGGCTAAAAATCAAAGTTTTGACTTGAGTCAGCCCAGAGGTACACAGGCAGTGTAAGAGCTGAATCTAGCCACAAATGGATGAGTTGGCAAGGTCCAATTTTTCTTCTAAAAAGTTGAATTTGAGTGCTTATCGGTGGGACAAGCATTTTTCAGTTCACCACAGACTCCATGAACCTCATTTATGTCATAAGTCATCCAGGTGCACCTACTTAGTGTTCTGTTCTTGGCCCCTGATGCTCTTGAATTTGTAGATCTGAAGAGGAAACTGGCACCACTAAGCAATGTCAAGCAAGGTGAGAGTGCGCCCACCATGTTTTTAAAGATCAGCTGATCCTTTGGGCAGGCTCGATCAGCAGCATGAGGCCTGTTTAGTTGCATGTTAGCCTTTCCTAAATATACTGCCTCCTCCATGCTTACATCCTACTTCTCACTAAAACACTTTTTATGCCATTTATATTAAGTGTTTAGAACTTTTAGCCAAAAACTTCAAGTAAATCCCCTACTCCTACAATAGAATCCCCAACAATAGAATCCCCTATCTCCTAGTCCCTTTCTCTCACTCCCTGAAACATATATATGAGCAACATGTTCAAGTGAAGATTAAAAAAAGGAGATTTTTCACACATCTATTTTGCATCCTTACCTGCCTTCTGGGAAGCACTAGAGACACAACCTATAACCTCCATGTCTGCATAATTTTTTGTCAATAAACGTTTAGTAATTTTTCACCCTTGTTACATCATAGGCTTCAAGAGACTGTGAGATAGTGATAAGTTTTGCATCCTAGATAGGAAACCATAAGCATGTTGACTTTGACATTATTTATTGTCAGGGAAGAAGAAATAGCTCAACTTTGAGTGGCAACAATTTTTAAGGCCCCTTAAAAGTCAAACACAAAAAAAAAGAAAGAAAGAAAGAAAAAAAGTCAAACACACACACACACACAACACACATAGTAAATCAAATTGTTTCTACCAAGATAAATAAATTCATTAGTGAATCTGATATAGCAATGAGATATGTTTGTCATAAAAGAGAAGGTAAGAATTTGAGGCAACTCATTAAATAGTCAGTCTACCTATAATCTTTCTAATTCATGTCAGAGCCAGTTTTCCATGTGCAAACAAGTTCTCTTTCTTGAGCCTATACGTGCAATGATTGTGTTGAGTAAGGAAATCTAATGCAGAGATTCACAAACCTGAACTATAGGGTGGAAAGTAAGGCAGGCACTAGACAGGGAGATTTCTGAGGCAAGCCCCAAAGATTCTAATTCAGCAGATCTTGGTCATCTCAGGGCCCCAGGCAAATGAGATGCCTCAGTTCCCTGTAGACCATACTTGGAGAGATATGACCTTAGCAATTGGCCATAACCATGGAGGAAGTAAACCTTCAGCTATACAGGTTTCTATTCACCCGAGAAGCAAAACCTATAGCTTTACTAAAAATAACTTCCCAGTACAGATACAACACATTGATATTAATGGTGCTAAATAATGGTCTCTCCATGTCTGTATCCTACAGATGGTTTGGTAGCTCTTGTCACTAAAAAAAGAGTCTATTTCCCTTCTTTCTGAGTCTTGGCTGGTCTTGTGATGTGCTTATGACTTTACAGTGGAAGTGGAAGTTGTACCAGCTGCACGTGTTGGCCTCAAGAAGTCCAGAATCCTTCTCTCACTCAAATCTTCATCACTGCCAGGTAAACAAGCCCAAAGGGACCTGTTGGAGGTTAAGAGATAGCACAAAAGAGACCCAGTCATTCTTTTCAGGATGATCATGGAACAGCCTACACTTGGGCACCATTAAGCACTGCAGGAGCCCTATCTATCTAAGCAGCAATTTCTACCTGGCCCCTGGAGGTGTGTGGTGAGCCTGGCTAAGGCCAGAAGAGCTTTCTGTCTGACCCAAAGGCACTGAATGATACTATATATTAGTCAAAGAATTTGGAGCCACTTATTATGTAGCAGTGCTAACTGATACATCAGGAGAAGTCCTTTCCATCTCTCCTGTGTTCTGGAGAAAATGAATAGGCAACAATTCCTGGACAGGAGAATTATTTTAGTCGATGAACACATGCCCAGATATTTGCATTGGATTTCACTAGGTTTTATCAGGATCCTGTAACATTCCCAACCATGATGGACCAAAGTAATGGCCAAGGAAACAGTATAAGATGAGGACCTGAGTAGTGTAATAGTTAATAATGAAGATATAAAATGTCATTAAAAGGTTAAAAACTCAAGTATAAACTCAACAAAAAATTTTATTTCTGTTTCAGGCCTTATAGTTCAGAGTTTTTTCAGGCTCTTATTGTTCCTTCATCATGAAAGAACACAGAAGATTCAGAATATAGTATTTCAAATAAGAAAAAAGTTAAACATACAATGCTATCTACCATATTCCCTATAAAACCCTTTAGTTCCATACAAATTCCTGAAAGGTCCTCAAAACATCAGGGCTTTGAAAGTTTCCCACACGTAAAAGCAACATTCACACTGTCCAAAAAATCTAGTTGTCTCTGCTAATGTCACTGCTGCTTGACTTGTTAGAAGCTGCCTTGTATAACTACAATCAGGATGTTACAGAGGCCATGTCTCAGGAGAGAAACACAGCTCTGCTCTCCTGAAACATTCATGGCTCTGGCACCAGTGGCCTTGCCGTCTGTCTGCCTATAAAGTGACGCCATGGCATCACATTTGCTCAGGCAGTGGCTCACAGTGCAGCACACCTATGCTCAGCAGGGCTCAGCTCAGCAATTGCAAGCCAAGGGGGTGCTTCGACTAAGGGTCTCCACACAAACTCAGCCTCTCGGCAATGTAATGGATACATCATACTCAAAGGCCAAAGTTTGGTCTTTTGTTTGGCAGATAATTATTTCAGAGAAGAAGAAGAAACAAAACCAGTCAAATTTATAGTGTTTCCTCATCACTGACCATCTACAAATGCACAGAAATGAAGATCAGAGTAAAAGAGTCTCTTCACCAAGAAGACAAGATTCTTAAAAATAGAGCAAATATTGATGCCCTGGACACATAAAATTTCTAAAACTTTCTTATCGATGGATTCCTTATAATACAATAACCAAAAGTGCCATCTCAAAAGACACAAGCTACGAAATTACATTATGTAGTATTTTATTATTATTTATAGGCCCAGGGAGATAGCTTGATAGTCTAAGTGACTATCTGGTAAGTGCAAGGACCTGGGGTTTGATCCCCAGCACTGCATGCTGCTCCAGCCCCACGCCATGTCAGCTACTGAAACCAGGTGTGGTGGTGCACACCTATAATCCCATCACTGGACAGACTAAGGGGAGGATCACTACGAGTCTGAGTCCAAGCTGTGTAGCAAGACCCTGTACCAAATACATAAATAAATATTTTTTAAAATAAGATGAAGTTATAGGTACCAGAAGTGGAAACAAGAAAAGAAAGCCATAATATAGATTCAAAAACAATTTTCCATACCTCTTAACAAATTTCAACAAATTCTTACAGGTACACATCCTCAGTTTTTATGGCAATCCTAACACAACATACACACACACACACACACACACACACACACACACACACAAAGTTAAGTGGTTTCAGAAACCTCATACTTGGAAGCGAAGTCTACAAGCCAAACTATCCCTGGGTAGCTATCCACAGACAAAGGGTTCCCACCCATTTTGGGTAAAACCTACAGTGCGTCAAGGTTTCTGGTTGTACAAGTCCTGACATTTGGCTGTTACAACAGAAGCTTAGTGGCTTCCAGTTCAAGTTTGCCAACACTCTCGCAGTGCCCTCTTAGTGTGAGCGGTCAGAGATGATTAACAGAAAAATATTTCCAAGTTAAACATTGATTTGCCTCTGCCTCCATTTATTCCTATCTTGAATGACCTTTCCAGCTCTATTTTTTTAAACAAAAGAAAGTAGGCACCAGTGGCTTTTCATTTATCAATAAGAAAAGCAGAATTCTGCATCTGTTATTTCTTGTCGTTTTTAGCTCGTAAAGAAATGAAGAGAGCATTGGTGCAACCCAAGGGAGACTTGACTATTTTTTTACACACACTCAAGAAACACACACTTGTATACACATGGATGCATCCAAATACACATGCGCACACAGGCATCAAGAGGCATACACATACAAAGTCCTACATATACTCATAGTGACGCCATGAACACAGGTGTGCGTACACTCGCACCCGCGCCCGCACACACGGTACTTACGACTCGAATAAAGTGCTTTCTGTTGTTGACTTTAAAGGTGTGAAACAAACTTATTGACTTGACTGTTTTCCTTCTTGCCTTTCAGGAAAAAGATGAACATATTTAAAATAATGGTCCTCTGTATCTCAAGTCTCTATTATTGAATCCACCACCAAGTTTTGCTGAATGTAAATCTCAGACTAATTCCAAAGTGAATAACTTTTTTAACAGTAGATGGGACTCAATCCTGGGAATACTGAACCACATCTCCAGACCCTTTTATCTTATATTATGAGATGGGGGCCTCACTATGTATCCTAGGTCAGTCTTGAATTCACCATACATTCATATCATACATTCACCATACATTGGGAATGTATGGTGAGATGCAATATATATAATGCAATATGAGATAAAGAGACAGAGAGAGGAGAGAGAGAGAGAAGGAGAAAGAGAGAGAGCATGCAAAAATCAAGGGCTAATAAAAAATACTATGTTGAGGTCAAAAGAATTGAGCTCAAATATGAGTCATGCATCTTGCCTCACCTCCAGTGTATCTAGCTGTCTCACAGAGGCTAACATAAAAAACTTCTATACATAAAGGAATTTTTTAAAGCTAAAGTTGAGTTTTAATATTTTCTGTATAAACATATCTTTATTATAATTTTAATACCCGCATAGAATCTGGAATAAGTCTATGTAGCAGGAGGTGAGAAACCACCTCCTGAAAATAAGACATTGAGAATCTCAGATTACTTAAAATAGACCATACCAAAACATGTATCCAAAAATAGATCAATTATTTTTACAAGTTTTTTCTCATGAAAAATTGTACTAGGTGAATAAATGTAGGTACTAAAGAATATTTTTTAATATCTTAAGCATGATAATGTTGCTGAAGTTTATAGTTTCCTAAAGAGTTTTTGTTTTTAGAATACCAAAGCGACAAACAAAACTGCAAGAATTTAGAGATTTTTTTTCTAGGAAGGTTAGAAGGGTTAGCTGCACAACTATGATTAATTACTGAATCTGCATGAGGGCACTTCTGTGTCTATTTAGAAGTTTCTATAATAAGATTTTGAAAAGTTTTTCTATTGGCTTAAAATCTTCCAAATATGAGTGATTTGTTTCCTTTCAAATAAACCCTGATATTTCACATCCATTTCCAGAAAAACTGGCAAGAGACGCACACCAAGTGGATACTCTTTCTTTGAAGAGTGAGACCAATTACCTCTCACCTTGGTAGCCAGAGCTGAGTGCTGGAGTTCATTCTCTGACTCTTATTCTTGTGTTAAGTTGAAGTTCCAAAGTCTACATGCTGACATTAAGCACTGCAATTGTATTTCACCCCAGCTATCTTTTCTTAGCAATCACATATTCACCCTTGTCTGAGGCACTCGCTTACAATATATTTTTCTGGGTAGCAGAATATGGAGCGAGGCTTATGTTGATTTTGCACAGCCCACATTCCTGGAATGTTAGTACTGAGTACAGAATTTGACCTGTAACACAGTGAAGAAAGAGTTCAAATGCAAACTCCAAAGATATCCATCCCACAGAATAAATGCCAATAAGCAATTTCCTTTTCCCAGCCTACCAGAGATTTTCAGCAGATAGCTCATAACAAACAGAACCCATGCCAATATTTTATAACCCATAAAATCTCTTCAAGCAATTGTACAGATTTCCAGCCATCCTTTGATCAGTCTTTGTAACAGCGACTCTGAGCCCTCGCCTAAAAATGATTCCTAGATCTCGATATATATACAATGGAAAAGATCTGGCCTTCAGAAAGCCTCTCATTAAAGCACTAATCTGTTCCACCACATTCTTCCAAGACACGGCGATCAGCATTCTAGCTGGCCTGAATGGCCAGTCCTCATAAGACTGATAGAAACAGCTCGAGTAATTGGATTGCTATATGGGATTGAATGTCTGACAACAAAAGATAGCCATCTCTATTCGACCACCAAATCTTTGTTCCAGCAATGAATTCATTTAGCAATGCACTTAGAGGCTCCTGAGCCCAGAGAGAAATGACAGACTAGGGACAGAAGAGCTGGGCTCACTGATAAACCCAGAGACAGAGTCTGCGCAATTCCAAAAAGTTAATTATGGGGAACAAAGGCAGCAGAAGATGACTTGTTGAATCATTGCCATAATCACATTACTGCACTGGCCTCCCGTGCCCAGCCCGAGGTGGCATCGGCTGCTTCTCATCCTGATTCTATATTGCCACCTGCAATCACTGTCCACTGCTTCTTGGCTGAAACCGTTAATGCTCCCAGCTTGTTTGGGTATCCCAAACATTCCTCTCAATTGTAATATGTTTGTCAAAAGAGCCTAAGACTAGAGAGGTGCAAAAATAGGGTAAAATATTTGAGATGATCAAAGTGCTAATTACCCTTATTCAATCATTGCTGTGTAGTCATGTGTCAAAGTAGCATACTGCGTCTCCTGTATATGTAAAATTACTATGTGTCAGTTATATTTTTATTTTTTTAATTTATTTTTTATTTTATTGAAGTACAAATATCAATCAGACAGTTTTAAGACACCCTAATAAGACAGATTCGATAAATTAATACACTGCAAACTGTTTTCATACTGTTTTGGTATCGTACAAGGTGCATACATGATATTATACTTACAGACATTATTATAGCAGATGTCTCTTACCAGTAAATTAAGAGTGTAGCTGTTTACTTATCTTATTTTTTATACCTGAATTATATCAAAAATTCAATAATTATTTTCCTGGTGGATGACCACAGTACTAGAAGCCGACATAATATCCTGTCCAACCACCATTAGTGCAAATTCAGTTATATTTTTAAAGTAGTCACTATAAAACTATCTAGATTAAAATGGTCTTACATTTATCTCACAGTTTTTGGCAAGAAAAAGGTCTCATCCTTTAAAGCGTAACTGCAATATCAAAATCCTATTTGCATATGTAACTTCAGGTCGGCCCAAACTGGCTGAATGCAATATAAATCAAAATATGCATTTACAGTTTCAGGTAAATCGAAAGTGATCACATATACTAAATGTGGACACATAAAATTCTTCCCAGGGTGAAAAAGAGCTAAAATGTCCAGCCTCAGTGAATCTGAAGCAATACTCTCAGTTAATAGTTTCCTAGAAGCTGTAACATAGCTATTTCTTGACCACTGGGTATCTAGTTTCCTCAGCAGCGTGACATAAATTATTTTCATATTTAACTTCTCCAGAGCAGTTTTGGTCTGCAAAGTATATTAGTCAGCAAGTGAAAACAGCATCTCATTTTATAATAAACAGAGACATTGGCATAATACTCTTGGCCAAAAACATAATGATACAGCAGCAATAATAATAGTAGAAGTAGATTATTAAAACAATAATTACTTTAGACATGCGAACTTGGAGAGAGGAGTGTAAGCAGTTCTAACTTAAGCTGTGATTTAGCCACACGACCTCTTGCCTGAGGAGTCGGGAATCATTACTGCACATTAAAATGGAAAGAAACAGCAAGGCCAGATGCCCTTTGCTGCTTCACAGTGGCACCCGAGGAGCCATTTGTATTTACAAATGTCTTGATACCCAGCCCAACACTCCCCATGTTTAAAGAGCAGCTTCCAGCCAAGACTCCTTACCCAACTTGGCAAACAGATCGAACCAGCCTCATAGTCCAAATTGTGACTTGGGAACACAACTGAAGATATGCAATCATATGTGTATGTCTGAAGCTGGCACGATTTTCCTTTCTCAACTCCTTCTACTGCCAAATGGAGACTACCTCTCCAGCGCTGGGAACTGTAACCATAGAAAAGGTTGAGTGCTTCTAATTGTAGGGAAAGGCAGTGTTTTTCATTTTAACATAAATCATGAAGAAAAATTTAGAGGAGTTTTACTCAGATATTCCAAGCAGACACCCTGGGGCTTTGCTGATTTCTCAGACCAGAATATCTGAGCAGAAGGATGTTTCTCCTCTTCCAATAGATGACTCCTTAACTAGACAGCAAGGGTTCCTTCATCCCAGACTCTAGATCACAGTGGTCCTATATCCTTCAAATTCCTTCCAAAAGACTGATGTTACTTTCATAAAACAGGTTCCAAATTCAACAAAATACCCAAATACCTGTTTGAGATGCTTTCATTTCTTTTTATTTCCCAAAAGTGACTGAAGTCACAACACCTGTTTGTCAGACCATCAAGCTGCATGTTTGTCCTAACTCTAAGCACAGTGCTTGCACAGGAGAGGAAGTGGGTTTCACCTACAGGAAGTGACTCCGCCCCATCTGGCCCGTGGGCACTCCCTCTCCTCTGCCCTCCAGACCTCTGGCTTCTTCCAATCTCATTATCTTTTTCCCACTTACCACACCCTGTATAAACCGGACCCAGAGGAACTGCTTTGTGCACAACTATCCATGTCTTACCTCCTTCTTCTGATCACAAAGCCTCCAAGGAGATAAACAATACAGCCTTTAGTCTACAGCTTCTTGCAGTGCCCAGCACAGGGTGGTCTTCCATAAGCCTGACACCAGCTGATGAGGGTGGACATGAAAACATGAGGCAGCATTCACAAGTGCACCTATAGGATAAATACGCATGTATGCCTTGCCTTCAAGGTTATAAGCAATTGACCAAGAAAATAACAAGCTTTTACCTCCCTCCAATGTTTTCTGCTTTTCTAAATGACCTAAGGTGTGGCTAGTACAAATCTCAAACCACCCACGGAGTTAAAGGAAGTGTGCAGTCACACAGACACACACACAGCCTCTGTCTGGAGTGAAAAATACCCACGGTGTGTGTGTCTAGTGGTGAAATCACTTCTTCACTGAGGACACACCCTGCCTGCTCTCTTGGTGTCCCCTGGAATGAGGCAAGCAGGTGTGACATTTTTAATCAGGCACATGGGTGTTCCTACAGCACAGTCATTGCATGCTAAACTTCTTTCTCGCCTGTCCTTCTCAGGCTTATACCTGCCCCTGTGTACCAATTAAAAGCCATTTTTTTCTTTGAAATCCTCTGGAAATCTCCCAACCTTTTTTTTTTTTTTACTACAGGGTCTCACTCTCACTATGTAGATTGGACTCATAAACTTGCTCCTGTTTTCAGCCTCCCAAGCACTGGGATTACAGGTGTGCACCGCCATGCCCAGTCTCAGTTGCTGTCTCGGAGCCCCCTGGGGGCAGGGCAGGCACTGCACCGGGGTTGAACCCCGGTTGCAGGCGCTTTAATCTGCTGAGCTATCTGACTGGCCCTTAGGCCCAGCTTTGACCCTGGGGGGAAGGCTGATCAAGGAGAGTGTACGCTGATGTCTATTCTTGACCTAGAAACCTAGAGCATATACATGGGCATTCTGAAACACGTGGACCACACACTGGGCCTGCAGATGAATCGTAAGTATTCTTTATATTATTTTTGTGTATATTTGTTTTATGAATTCATTATCACCATTTTCCTTTTTTTTTTTTAGGGTTTTTTGTTTGTTTGTTATTGTTGTTCTGTGCAGGGTCTCACTACACAGCCAAGATTCATAGTGATCCTCCTGATTTCTGCCTCCCTACTGCTGGGATTACAGGCGCACAACACCACACCCACACTCCATTGCCTGCTCAGTGCACCCAGGGGTAGGGCCGGTGTGGCACGAGGAGCCAGGGACCAAACCCTGGCCCCTGCATTTACCTAAGCAAACTCTTAGACCACTGAGCTATACCACCAGCCCTCATCACCATTTTTCAACCAACACATTTCACGCATCTTTTCAGATGACAACACTCTTTGGATATTGGAAGGTCTGGTCATTCCTAGTTGACCTCCCACCTGATTTAGCACCAATCAGCTAAAACCCAAGTGTGGCAATTTTCAGTGCTCCCATCAGGCCTCACTACTGGACACTTTTGCTCATGCTTACCCTCATGTGCTTCTGCCATGTTTAGCAGACATGGTTCCTCCTCTTTGCAATCACACAAGAGTATATCTTCTATTGTGCCTGTGTGTTCACAGAAACATTATTCATAATAGTTAAGATACGCAGTGCTTGCTGCAACAGCACAGATACTTAGAATTCAGATATGGAAACCACCACAGTGTCTGTTGGTGGATGAATTGATAAACAGAAAGCAGTACATATGTGTAGAATGATATTATACAGCCTTTAAAAGGCAGGAAATTCTGACACATGTTACAAACGGCTGTAACCCTGAAAAATCCTATGTTAACAGAAATAAATTAGCCAACAAAAGACAGTTGCATGGGCTGGCCAGATAGCTCAGCGGACTAAAACGCTTGCTTAGGCAGAGTGCAGTGGCCAGGGTTCAATCCCAAGCGTGACATGCTGGCCCCATTCCTGGGGCACTCTGAGACTGGGTCTGGGCATGGTGATGCCTGCCTATAATCCCAACACTCAGGAGGCTGCAAATAGGAGGATCACTATGAGTCCAATCTATATAAGGAGACCCTGTGAACCCTGTAGACCCTATCTTAAATATATTTCTTTTTTTAAAAAGGTAGTTGCATGATCTGTGTAAATGAGATATTTAGAATATCAAAAGCATAGAGAAAGACAGTAGAATATACTTCAGGGGCAAAGAGGAAAGGAGGTGGGGAATTATTGCTTAATGCGTATAGAGTTTCAGTTTTACAAGGTGAAAGTAATTATGAAAGTGGATAGCAATGATTGCATATTACAAATATAGCCAGTATAAGTAAAGTGTACACTCAAAATAGATAAATTTTATGTTATATATATTTTATCACAGGTTAAAAAAAACTGAAGAAAAAGTGAGAGACTATATCTCCCATCTCCCATACTCCCTAGGTAGCGTCATAGGGCTGAGTTCTTTATTTATTTATTTTTTTTATTTTTTTGAGACAGGGTCTCACTATGCAGTTCAGTCTGACCTTAAACTCACTTTGTAGCTCAGGCTGGTCTCCAACTCACAACAATCCTCCTGCCTCAGCCTCAGTGCTGGGATTACAGGCCTGCGCCACCATGCCCAGCTCAATATGGCTGAGTTCTGGTCAGTGGAATGTGTATGGAAGTGACACCTGCCACTTCACGGCAGTGCCATGAAATCCCTCATGCAGGAACCTCTTGCTCCTTTCCCCACCACTTGGTATAATAAAACTGAGTGTTGAGTGTATCAGAGTCACAGTAAAAGGTGCCTGACTTAACAGATCCACCCACTGACTAAGATTCATCTTGCCTCGGGCTTTGTGTGACACAGAAATCACAGCCTTTATGCACGTGGGGGGTTGTTTGTTACAGCAACTAGCTGGACCTTAATGCAACCACCTGTAACCTAGCCAGCATCAGGCCTTTCCTCAGTCAGGAGAGATAGGATGACTGACTGCCCTAGTGGGCCCCTCTTCACTTGGGTTTTCTCTAGCCAAAGCCTCTTCCCATGGCAGTTACTGAAGTCTCCAAAAGCCCAAGAACGTGAAAACACAGCTAGTTTTCAGCACACTGTTTATGTTGTGTTACTACTATTCCCTTGACCAATGTGAGTCACATTCTCAACTCTAGTTGCAAAAAATGAAATACTATTCAAAATTATACTAAAAGGGATATGCAAAATAAGGTGGGAAAAGTTCTGGGTGTTTAATTTAATGTACTTTATTGTTTTCCTTTAGTATGTTTCCTCTATGCTTCTAAATCTTATTTGTGTATGGCTAACACTTAATTTTAAATATTGTCTTTCAGTATAATGTAACAGTTTAAAATTTAGGTTTTTTTTTTTTTACCATTTTGTTCTACTAAACTTCCCATATGTCTTCTATCCAAATTCTTTAAATAGTATCATTTTATCACGACTGTTCTACATAGTTTTACTCAAAATATCTGAGAACAAATTATAGGCATGACCCTATTTACTCCTAATTTTCTGTGCCTATTTTCAAAACCAAGCTTAAAGTGACCACAGTATCATTATTTAAAAAATCAAAGAATTGGCTTTATAGCACCATTACCTAATATATCTTATGCCGTCCTCTGTAGTAGACATAAGCATTATGACTGTATTTAAAATTAGACATTCAGTTCCTTTGTCACACCAGCCACACCTAAGGCATTTAATAGGTATATATGACACTACATAAGAGTGTGAAGACTATTGTGTCACAGAAAATTCTGTTGGATAGTTGATCTAAATATTTCAAACTCTGTTAGGATATAGCTGCAGATTTATAGAGAAAAAAACTGTGTATTTGCTCCCCCTACATTTTTATCTTATGTGTAAAGCCATAGGATAGTAATTATCACCTCTATGTTTTAGACATGAAAAAAGAAATAGAGAAGGGATCCGTGGCTCTATAGCAAATTGATTATTTAGGCAGGCATTTAAACACGAGCTTGATCATTTGAAACACTGCAGCCTGAGATGAGTATTCATGTGTGTGAGTTCTCCAGGCAGAGCCCCTTAGAGAGGGGGCTGGGAACAGGTGAAGGAACGAAGGATCCAGAATAGGGAGCCAGGCAGAGTCCCTGTCCCACCCATCTCACAAAACACTTGGGAGTGTGAATGATACCAAAGGATCTCAGCCCCTGGAGACAAGACAGCAAGGTTTCCACACAGCCACTGCAGTTATCCATGGACCACAGGCCATGGAAGCTGAACACTGCCACGTTCATCTAGACATCTGCTTTCTACACAAGCAGAGCAGCTCCAGGAGCCCAGGATCATCCATGCTTCTCAAGTCAACACACAGAGAAGATGAGGCCTAGACATACAGAACCGGTCCAAATAGACTCAGCACATCCGGGAGCAGGCCCAATGGATGGTACCAGGGGTCAAACTCCAGACCTTGTGCTTGCCAGGCAGGAGCTTATGCCACTGAGCTAACTCCCTGGCCCCTCCCTGATTCTTTTTGTGTGAAGAAAAATTGAAAATCTAGCTGGTTTAGAATACATGCTCATTTATTTTCCCTGGCCTGTTTCCACGAGATATGTGCTTGAGTCTACAATATCAGTGAGGAAAAATGGGTGGGGAGGGTGGGGCCATCCTTGATAAGGAGCATAAAAATCAAAGGGCAGAAATCACAGAACAGATGCACAGAAATACAGTGGAGGCCTTCTAGTGAATATAAGGAGAACCTCTCTCTCAGAGACCCGTTGTCTACTGTCCTGCCCTCTACCCAAATTTCTACAGAAATGCACAGGCAGTCATTTATGAAAAAGAAGGTGTTTTCATATAAAAGTGTTCCCTACAACTCAAAATTATAAGATCTAGTGGACATCGCAGGAAAGCTGAAGAACCATCAGGAATAAATATGGTGCATCTCTTTTCCTTTTTAATTTCTTTTTCCTCTCCAATCTATAGTCTAGTTTCCCTTGTGTAAATGTCCAAAAGTATATTGCAGTCTTGAAGCAAAAAAAAAAAAAAAAAAAAAAAAAAAAATCTACACTGGCTTAAAAAGTAGATCTAGAAGTATTAGCCACACACTTTTCTGCTTAGTTAAAAGTCTTGATCAGGTAATAACCAGATTGGTCCAGATCTCAAGTCTAGGTTTCTGATTCTGGTCCAAATATGAGACTGAGTGGTAACAGGACTTTTACATGGAAAGATGCCATGAAAGGCTTACCAAGGTTGTACAGGTCAAATAGTATAGTAGACAATTTCACCTTAAATAAAACAACATTCCTTGTTCCTTATAGTCTTCCTGAACCTTGTTACTCTTTGGTCTGAGAGATGAGGTCTGCACTCCTTCCTCTTAAATGTAGGCTGGCCTTCTGACAGCTCTAACAAAGCAATAGAACATAGCAAATGTGGTGCTAGGTGACTTCCATGGCTACTTGGTTATTATAAAATAGTTTCTATATGATGTTCTTATTATCTCTTCCCTTCTCTCCTACTCCTCAGTCTTAGGAACCCAGCTTCCATATAGTGCAGAAACCCATGCTCTGCATCAGGATCATAGATCAGCGGTCTCCACAACCATCCCAGTTCAAGTTTATGGCCAGTATCATCCACTACACACATGTGTCAGATTTTAGAGGGTTTTAAGGCTGAGACCAGGGCCAGGGAGATGGCTCAGTGGAATAAGTGCTTCCTCACAAGCACAAAGGCCTAAGTTCAAACCCCGGTTCCACCAAAAAAAAAAAAAAGGCTGAGACCTAGCTTAATCATGCAGTGTCTACCTGCAAACATGAGGTCCTGAGTTTGACTACACACACACACACACACACACACACACACACACACACACACACACACAAAGAAGATTTCAACCCCAGCAAAATACATGTACTCTTGTTACTGGTTTAGCCATTTACTGGTGAGAATTTGTTCTACAATCATAGTAAAGTTTGATAAACTTTGGTGTTTCCATCTTCTTGTTCTTCAAGACTGTGACCTCTTTAAGTTGGACCCCAATGTTCTCCTTTTCTCTTCTGATCTTCTCAGGTCATGACTACCCAAGCTGAATATGAACACTAGGGACACACACAGAAAACAGTCTCTTCTTTATTGTTTATTATGTTTTCTATTCTGTTAAGGTCAAGTTAAGATAATTTCTCTTCCAGAAAGTGGGGGAAAAAACAATACAAGAAGTATGAAAAAATGACAGAGCTGCTCAATTTGGTCAAATGGTGACTTTGGAGTTTTTATTCTCATTGTTGGTATGGCAAACTATACACGGGCAAGTCTGGCCCCTCCCTCCACAAGAAAAGCCATTCCACACAAGAAAAGTCATTCCACACAAGAAAAGCCATCCCAAATATAATGATTTCTGCAAATACCACTGAGATGCATGTATTTCATTGCTCCCTACCCAACATGTGTGGGTCTCTCCAATGCCAGAGGTGTGTAAACTGTCATTCAGGAGCTGTCCCTCTCTCATTGCTGAGATACAGTCCCTGACACCCACAAATTAAGGAAGAAAAGATTTATCTTGTCTCACAGTCTGTAGAGGTTTCAGGCTGTAGTTGACTGGCCCCCAAAGCAGGGTGGCATGGCAAAGAGGATCAGCCCAAGCATGCATGGCATAGCAGCAGGAAACAGAGTGAGGGATCACAGCAAGAGAGAGGAGATGGACTCTTCCAGACCACACTTGCAGGGACTCACCTCCTTCAACCAGGTTTCACCTCTCAACATCATTTTTAGCTCATCCTTGAATTAATAGTTATCACACTCCCATGATCCATAAGCACAGGAGGCTTTTGGAGAGGGATAGCCAGATATAAATCTTAGCAGGAGCATAGGGAATGCTCAGACTGAAGGAAAGCTGGTGACATATACTTCATTTCCTTTCTTACTACACTGACAAATGATAACTTGATAATATCCTAGACCTTGCCCTACCTTAATTTGAAAACATCATTAACTCATTAGTCAACTGAGTTAACTTAGGACTACTATTTCCTAATGAGCCTTATGATAGTCTTAGTACAAATATTTCATTGGAGACAGGACACTTTGTCCAGTGCAGTAGTTCCAAGTATGTGGTTCTTGGACCATCCCAAATCAGCTTCACCCAGGAAATTACTTTATAGTCAATCTAGCACCCCTAGTAGTAGCAGCTTGCAAAGCTTCACTGAGATGAATCAGCTCTCAAGGTCAGCAACCTAGAGCAAAATATAAGAGAGCAAGGTCTAGGGACAGTAGCTTAGCAATGACAAGGTTACTTGGAGCTCTTACGTAAATCTTAGAATGAGTAGCAATTTGGAGACAAGCTACATCTACATTCTGAGTGCAGTGAGTGGTTTGTAATGCGTTAGTCCCAGCGATGGGACTCTTCAGCTAACAGGGTACAATGGTATTGCCTTTTGCTCATGGCAAGATGGTCAGGATTCTTTTTTCAACTGCACAGGGTAAAAGTTAAAGAAGAGGGGCTGGGGAGATGGTTCAGTGGAATAAGCGCTTCCCTGGCAAGTGCAAGGGCCTGAGCTCAATCCCCAGTTCCACAAAAAAAAAAAAAAAAAAAAAAAAAAGTTAAAGAAGAAAATGAGGCAGGTGAATGAGCAGGATTCATGGTTCTGGCAAGGAATGAAGGCCATGGGTGGATGTCCCAAGACCCTTAGTTCCAAGAGGAAAAACTGTAGCAAAGTTGTCTATCCCTGTCTCCAGGGAACATCAGCATTCCCAAGAAGTGACAGCTACTTGAATTTCCACAAAGCTAGGATTGTTCCCTAGCTATTTTAGTGAGTTATCTTCCAAGCTTTAAAAAAGAAAATCACACTTACTTAGGCCTCCTCTGTCAGCTGGCAGCAACACCTCTAGTTCATGATGTGCATCTCTGCCCCAGTGTCTGTCATCTCCCCTGTCACTGTCAAGGCTCAGCCACAAAGGGGCTGAGATATGTCTCTTTTTTCCACAACCTGGATCTTCCAGGAAACAAAACGGGTGCTACTTAGTGGAGAGAAGAATGTACACAACTTGCAAAGAAATGTTGTGGGGCTAAAAGAAAATTACTTGTTAGACCATGGAGAATAATAATCAGATTTCTTCATAGCAATCATGGTTATGCTTCGAATCTTTAATGTCCCCCCAAAGGCTTATATGTATTTAGGGGTGGGCTTTTGAAGGTTTTTGGATCATGGTGGTTTTAATTCCACCAGTGGGTTTATATTTTGATGGCATTAGGGGATATGATGGAAACTTCGGAGGTAGGGACAGGTCAGAAGGAAAGTATCATATAGCTCTGACCCAGAAAATTCAACCTTATTCTGAGTCCCTTCTCCTCTGTCAGCTTCCTGGCCATCACAAGGTGAGAAGCTTTCATTTCCCAGCCCTCCACTCTCCTGCCAGGACAGACTGTCTCACCATAGGCCCATGGCAAGGGCAACAGAGTGAGCCAAGGTAAACCTTTCCTGTTTTAAGTTGTTATTCTCAAGTGTTTTATTATAACAACAGAAAGCTAACACAGAAAGTCCTTAATATTTCTCCATCAACCCCTTACCATGTGACCTCAAAAACTCAGAAAAATACATTGAAAACTCCAGGTAATAAGTTCCTTTGGAGCTGCAGAAAGGTGGGTCAACGGGTACAAAGTTATAGTTAGATAAGAATAGGAAGTTCAGTTGTGCTATTGCACCGGGGGATCATTATGAATAGCAGTTATGTACTGTATAGTTCAAACAACCGGAAGTATTCTTAAAATTCTCACCACAAATAAAAGTGTTTGCAGAGACATATTTAACCTCATTTATATATTACCTGTATCAAGACATACCTGTATCAAAACATTACAAGGTACCCCACTAATATTGGCAACTTTTGTTTTATGCCTCCATTAAAATAAAACTATATCATACACACACACACACACACACACACACACACACACACACACACAAAACTTGTAACAGAAATAAAATAAAGGTCAAAAGAGAGTATATTGTAGAATAACCCTTAAGCCATCTGCCTTGGCCATTTGCTAGAATTTTCTTTTATCTTTTTTCTTTTTTTTCATTTATGTATTTGGTACAGGGTCTCACTACATAGCTCAAATTCATGGTGATCCCTTCTGTTTTCAGCTTCCCTAGTGCTGGGATTACAGGCATGCATGACCATACCCAGACTCAGTCTCCAGCTCAGCATTCCCTGGGGGTGGGGCCTGCCCAATGTGCAGGACAGGGGATCAAACCCTGGTCCCTGTGCTTTTCAAAGCAGACACTTAGTCTGCAGAGCTACCTCGCCGGCCCTCTTTTTTTCTTAATATTTGAGATGGATGCTTTCTTTAAATTTTAATTCTAAAAAGTTATCTTGAATCCATTTGGTTTTATGAAGAATCACTGCTTTATCTCAGATCATATCTGCCCATCAAGCAAAATGAGCTTATAAAATTTATTATGAGATAAACTTACTTTTCCTGCCTAATTGGCCTTTTTGTTAAATAAATAAATAAATAAATGATAAAAAAAAGAATAGTCAAACTATCGAGCCCCAACCTATATTCAGATTTGGAAGGTTTCTTGGAGAGCACAAGTACAAAACTTCATCCTCATGCTCGAAGCCCTTATCCACAACCACAAACTGTACTGTTACTTTCCTTAATCCTATGTTACCCAGACTTGAATGAATTTATGTTTATAAGCTCTCTTCACCTTACTTTTTCGTCTTTCCACCAAAATGCTGCTCAACCTTCCAATTCGCGTCTTTCACAAGACCTTCTCCAACTCAGCCAGTCTGCTTGTGACCTCTTCTTGACTTGGTGCTATCAGTGTCATCTAACTCTGGCAATGACCGGCACATCACCACAAGGTGCCTTGTATTCCCATTATTCCTTCCGTCTTTGCTCCACAGCAAGAATATTAGAGACAGAAACAAGAACTGTATTTTAGACAGCCTCTGTGATGGTTAATGTTGATTATCAACTCCATTAGATTGAGAAACACCTAGGAAATTAGTGAAACACCTGTGTAGGCATGTCTGGGAGGATGTCTCCAGAGAGCATTGGTATGTGGGACAGCAAACTGAGGTGGGAGACCCATCCTAGATGTAGGGAGCACCACCTAAGAGGGTAACAAAAGCTTATAACATGGAAAAGGGAGGAGAGAACCCACTGTCACAGGCTTCTCTCTCTCTCTCTCTCTCTCTCTCTCTCTCTCTCTCTCTCTCTCTCTCTCTTTCTCTCTATGTTTCCTGGGGACACTAACCTGAGCAGCTCTGCTCCCTACATGCTTCTACCATAATAATTCTGCCTCAATACATGTCTGAAAGCAATGGAGCCAGCTACCCATGGACTGAGACATCTTAAACCATGAGCCAGGATAAACCTTTCCTGCTTTGAATTATTTGTCTCAGGTATTTTGACCTGATGACTATGATTGCTACTCTTGATATGGCAACTTGATGGATCAAGAAGGGCCCAGCCGAGTTCTGTGCATGCTGTTCCTAAAGATGATTGGTGTATGGGTCAGCAAACTGAAGCAGCAACACCCACCCCAGCTCCAGGCTTGCAGCCTAGATAGAATGGAAGAGAAAGATGAAGAGACAAATGCTTGAAGAGCTCCATTTGGCTTGAGCAGGTACCCCTTTCGCTGCCACTGTCTATGGACAGCAGACTCTGGTTCCATCAGCCTTACAAACCAGATTCACACCAGCATGTGTTTTAGGAGCTTCTAGGTCTTTTACTTGAACAACTGCTGTATCCTTGATCCCTCTTTCTCTGCAGTTTCCAGGCTCTTTGACTGAGCATCTAATGAACTTCCTAGCTCAGTCTGACTCTAACACCACACAATGGCCAGCCACTGGCCACTGTGAATTCTATCACCTTTTACCCTCTAATTCAGAAAAAATTTCTTGCAGAATTGATATTCTGTCCATTCTCTTTTCTTAGAAAACCTAACCAATACAGTGACCAAAAACTAAAAATATAGTTTCTTAGTACCTAACACATTTTAAATTTAGAAATAGATATGAATACATATATAAGAGTTTGTAGTTGTAAACTAAAATCTGACAACAACGAAAAATATAAAGAGCCTAAGATTCTAACAAAAACACATGCAAATGTTGTATAGACCAATCCCTTAATGAATGGCTTTATCAAATAACTAATAAAACAAGCTACTCTGTTCATATACCCATATGGGAAGATTTAAAATTATGAAATCATCACCCTGCAAATTAAAATGTAATATTTAAATGCAATACCTATGAAAGTGTCTACAGTGTTCAACAAACTTTGACAACCAGATAATAAAATCTATATGCAAAAGCAAGGCTCATGGATAGCCAAGCCAGTTTTGAAATGGAAGAATGTGGATGAATGGGGAAACTCATTCTACTGAGTACTTTTGTATATAATGACAGTGAGTAATACAGTGTTGTGTTGGCATAGGGATAAGTGCAGATTAGTAGAACAGCATAGATATCTTTGAAACAGTCCCATTGATACAAGAAAATGTGACATGTAACGGAAGAGCTACTATAGATTACTGAGAAAACAGTGGACTATGTATTAATGAGGCTGGCAGGGAAGCTTATTAACTGCTATCACTGCTCTATGTCATATGCAGGACTCTGTTCTCTAAGAACCTAGTACAGAAATAAGAGTGATGGGGAAGAATCTGTGTATGATTTGAAGGTAAGGAGGAGTTTTCCTAACAGCAAACACAAAAAACATAAGTCATCAATGGAAGATTAATGAACTAAACTAGAAAGAAATTTCACATTAGTATATTTCAAAGGATACCATTAAAAAGTAAGAAAGTCACATTCAGATATGGTAATACACAATGTAAACCCAGTTATGCAGGAGAAGACTACAAGTTAGGTCCTAGCTTGGACAATGCAGTGAGACTCAGCTTAGAAGAAAAAAGCAAGCCAAAAAAAACAACAACAACAACAACAACAACAAATAAAAAGTGAAAAAGTCAAAATATCAATGGAAGGAGGATTTTTTGATCCTCAGAATGATAAAGAGGGCCAGGGAGATGGCTTGGTGGAATAAGCGCTTCCCTGGCAAGTGCAAGGGCCTGAGTTCTATCCCTGGTTCCGCCAAAAAAAAAAAAAAAGGAATAATAAAGAATCTCTGTGCAGAATATTTAAATCATTCCTATAAATCATTAAGAAAAAGACAAACAATATATAAGGAAAAAGGTTGGGTAAAATATCTTCTATAAAGATATCTTCAATAAATATCTTCCGTAAAGGCAACCAAGTCTCCAGGGAATCATAGAAGTACCATTGGAAACAAAACACCATCTCTCAAATATCAATAACTGCTTTTAAGGGGCTGGGGAAATAGTTCAGTAGAAGTGCTTACCTGGCAAGCACAAGGGCCTGAGTTCAATCCCTGGTTCCTCAAAAAAAGAAAATTTAAAAAAACTGCTTTAAAAAAAATGATCAAGTGCACTAATAGCATTAGGAAGAGTATGAAATAGGCCACAGAATGGTTCTCCTCTGTCAGGAATGTAAAGTGCAGTGACCAAGGAGAACAATCTAGCCAGAGCCAATGTATTTGAAGATAAACAAGCAAAGTGACCCAAAATTCTCCTTTGAAGAACAGGCCCCAGGTAACTCGCCTAAACAATACTAATGCTGCTTTGAGAGAAAAGTTGCTAAAAATGACCTGAAGCTGACAATCAGCTCCCCTTGCCAAACAAAGGAAACACATAGGCTAAAAGTGCAATGAAAGGCCCACTTGACACCTCAAGGTCTTTAAAGAGGACTCTACCGCTCCTAAGTACTCATTCCAGTGGTTCTCGGAAAGGATAAGACACTGAACAATGACTGTGAACTTGAATTTTTAAATAGAGAGCAATCACATCCAATCATGTTCTGTGTCGCTGAGTAGCCACTCAGCGCCTGTCAACAGAGATAGGATAGAAATGGGTTTAATTCTCAAGGATAAAATATTGTAAAACTGGTTCTGCACCTTGTTAATTATGAGCCATCTGAGAGTTTAGCCCAAACAAATTCCAACCAGTGGGAAATGATGGCTTCTGAATTAAAATACCATCATGTCGGCAATTTACAAGCTGTACCTCAGCTGAGAGCACTTGTTAATAGAACTGGGTTTCCAAGAATATAAAACAAAAACGCTCTGCTTTTGACATGGAATACTTAAAGACTGTGATAATTTGGGTTCCACTTTTACAGCCAGAATGGATTAATTATTCTTTCTACTTTATAGCAAGAAAGAGAGGCAAAGGCAACTGCAAAAGGTAAACTAGGCAAGGTTTCCAACAAAGGGCCAATCTTTTGTCTGTTGCTTTTAGTGGCTCCGAGTGTGACCTATTAAAGGTATACCCTCAGCCCCCAAAAAGGGAAAAGAAACTATAGCTTTGTGTTCCCAACTCCTGTATCTTTGCCTACAATCTTGCATTCAATTTCAGTGTAATATGAAGAGGCCTATTCTTTTACAAAAAGTTCCCTCTTCCCACCAGGCTTGTTTGTTATTTTATGTGTTTCTGCATCATTTGAAGACTTTGCTTTGATCTGCATTCCTCCTGGATGTGGGGTTTCCTTTTCAGCTAGCAAAAGGAAAGCTGGCTTGTTTAAAAATCTGTTTATTTGGATTTTTTTTTTTTTTTTTTTTTTTTTTTTTTTTTTTTTTTTTTTTTTTTTTTTTTTTTTTTTTTTTTTTTTTTTTTTTTTTTTTTTTTTTTTGCTAGCCTTAAGTTCCTATCTTTATCAGGATGCGCAGAGATCTGTTTGCCAGGCTCAGACAGTACCAGTTTTCCCTAAGGAAAAGGCAACTTGGAAAGAATAGAGCTTGCCCATTTGTATTTGGGCTATGCTGGGGAAGGGGTTTTAGGGATTTCAGTTCAAAACTCAAGAGAAGTGATTCTTTCCTAGATATATCTAATCAGCAGTGGCTCTTTCATGTTCAGACTGAGAAAAAATGGTTTCTTCTCTCATTAATTCTCAGTTAGGAAGTTTCTCAGCAAGCACAAGTTTACTTGTGTGCAGAATCAACACTCTCTGTATCTACTGGCAAGATTCTACACCCTCCACAGGGCTCTACAACAAAGCAGACTGCTCTCCCTGTCCAGACATGGTTAGACAGCCCTCCGAAAAAGGTCAAATCACACGAAGATGACAACATTTGTATGTCTTTATGTCTGTTTTAGGAATATTTTAATTTTAAAACAAAAGTCAACGTGTGTATGTGCGTGTGCATTATTGGGGACTGAAACCAGGGCCTTTACACTGAGCTATACTTTCAATTGTTTTTAGTTTTTCTTTTAAAACAATGTTTTGCTAATTCACTAAGTTGTCCAGACTAGCTAGGCTCAAACTCACAATCTTCCTGCCACGGCCTTCCAGCGTGCTGGGATTAAAGTTGCGCACCTGGCTGAGCCAAGTCAGCACTTGACTGGGGAATTGTCTGCTGTGATGTGCCTAGCTTCCCAGGTCAAGCTAACAGAGTGGCAAAGTGAAGAATGCTGAGCACATCAGGGGTCCTTGGGCCAGAGGTGCCCCAGTTGTGTGGTTGTGTGATTACTGAGGCCTTCGGTGGTATATGTGAGGCACACTGGGTATGACCCACTGTCTGCATTGAAAGGCACACCACCAGTATCAGATAATTGTACTCTTTGTGTACATCTGAGGGAAGCAATGGATTACTTGTTGAATATGATCTTGGGTCCCTTACATTGACACCATAGTCTACTTCTTATTGTCTATAAGTGACATTGGCTCTGGACCAACATTTCTTCCTAGAACAGTTCATAGACTGAAGCTGTCTATAGACAAAACACAGGGAGGAAATAAAAGGGCTCTCCAAGGGGGGAAGACAGGAGACATTCTCCCACATCCTCCCCAGGCTTCTTAGAGAAACAGGATGTGTTCCCCAAGGACCTTATGAGACAGCCCACCTCAGGGGGGACAGCAGTGGCCAGGACCTTCTCTCTGGAGGGTGAGCCAGAAGGATTCAACCTGGGAATGCAAACAAACTTAGAAAAACAATAGGCAGGACCAGGAAGGAATGGGAATTATTTGTCTGTTTTTAATAGAATCCTGCCTTTAAATTGCAGCTTTGCTCTAGGAAAAAAAAAAAAATCACAGTTTTCTTTAAAGACACACATGAACAGTTTCTGGCTTCAAAAGACAGAGATCAAATTTAACTCCAGTTGTTGCTCAAGAAATACTCCTTTAGGTGAAGACACCAGGCCTCCCTTAATTCAGGCTGCCTTGGAACAAGGGTATGTCCACAGAAGGAGACTGGTTAGGTGAGGTCGTTGTACCCTAAGGCTTTTGGCTAGCAGAGCAATTACAAGACCCCAAACAGGAGTTAAGATGGATTTATTTACACTAAACTCTAGCTGCTGATTTCTCAGCTCAGCCATTCACCAGGAAACCTTTAAGTCTGCAAGAACCAATGCAACTTTATACTTGCTTTGGTAAGGAGACTCCAAAAATCCACATGTAAAAAAGAAAAAAAAAAGGACATTTAATCTTGCTTTGTTTTGGCCAAACATTCAGATTATACATTGCTCCCTCAAAAAGGCATCTATATACTTTATAAACGCTATTTATGAGGTCCAGAAAGAGAGAGTCAGGGTCAAAGCAAACTGAAAATTTCATCCTGGCAGATCAAGGAGAAACAAAAGGAACCCTTGTGGAAAGTTTTGGTTTTGAGATGCAAACATCAAAGGAAGCTCAACAGAGTCGAGAAGATTCTCAGAAAGATCCTTAGGAGGAGGTTTTCTTCCTCTTCAAAAATCCCCAGGTGCAAAATAAAAAACACGGAACCCAGCACTTTGGGAGGATGAGGCAGGAGGTTTGAAAGTTTGAACCCAGCCTGGGCAATTTAATGATGAGTTTCTGTTTCAAAAATGTGTTAATAATTCAAAAAGGGCTGAGGATGTAGCATACTGCAAAGACCCTGGATTTAATCTCCTGTATTAAAAAATAAAATTACATGCACACTTTAATCTTACAAAATTCTGATACATCTGACCTCTGTCTTACATCTCGTATCACCTGTGCTCAGATGGGATAGAGTAAGCACATCACACTCACTGCCTCCCACAGCATCACCTCCAAAACAACCAACCTTTGAGTCCTACTGATAAAGTTCTCCAGAGAATCTCCACTAGCATCCCCTAGAGAATTTACGAATGTTCCATCTGTTCCCTAGGAGATAAAAAGAGTCCATACTCAAGGATCCAGAGCTTGAGGTGTAGCAGAGATGAGGTCAGGTCTCCCCAGTGTATGCATCTAAGTGCAGCAGAGCATCTGGAAGATTGTTACCCAGAAAATTGTCTCCCTGTGCCCAAAACTTGCTGAGGCACACTGGAGGAGGACACAATCAGTAGATATGTCCTCAAGGTGATTTCCATGCCTCCTTAATAGGACAAGCATGAAGTGAGGGACCTTGGGAAAGGTCCTAGCATCTCTGGGGGAGGCCAGCCAGGAAGAACTTGGTGAATCGCAGGAAGTGCACTCCCACAGGGCACTCACTAGATGAGCACCAGGACCCTACTCACAGTGAGGGAGGGTGGAAATCACCTGTGTCTCTATCTCAGGCCAGAAACCAACAGGATGTGCTTACCTTTAATCTTTAGAGGAACACTGGCCAGGCTTCTCATTTTTCCATGGAACTGTGAAGGAAGAGAAGGTTCCAGGGCCAGAAAACTAAAGAAGAGCCTGGGATAAAATCAAGCTCTTCACCACCTCCTCAATCTGAGACTATGTTGACTTCACTGTTTTCAACTTTCAGTTCAATAGAATTACTCACAACTGCCAAGTGCGGAAGTCTCAAACACACCTACTGTGTCATGGATCCCCTTTCTGTTCTCTCAACTCACTCCTCTCTCCCAGATGTGCTCACTCAAGTATAGGCATCAGCTCTGTCCTGGATCTTAGCCTCCCCTTCTCCACCCCTGGTGGTACCTCATCCAAGAGTCCCTATTCTGCTACCCTAGATACTTCTGTTCCAACTCAAAGGCAATCCAACAAGTTTTTAATTGAAATATATATATATATATATATATATATATATATATATATATATATATACTGGTTATATTGACTTTTTCCTAAATAAATGAAACTACTTAGAACACAAGTGGATCAATCATTTTTTTCATAAAAGCACTTTTATCTCTGGTTTCTGGATTTTGGAAAAAATATTTTTATTTCCAACTTTGTTCATCCAAAATATACTTCACCTATTTTTTCCTTCTCAGCCCTTCACTGAGGTCAGGTCTTCATGCCCTGCCAAGAACCACAGTGATAATAAGGATGATAATATTATGGCACATGAAACCATACAGACAGCTTGGCATGTTCATAATGCTAAATACCTTATATATATCGTTTAATTTTCCCAACCACCCAATAAGGAAGGCATTGTTATTTGTTTCCACTCTATAGATGAAGAAACAAGCTTGGAAAAGTTAAGTCACTTGCGAAATATTACAGAACTAATCAATAGCAGAGCTGGAATTTTGATCCAAGTCTCTCTGATTTTTAATCTTTAGTCCTATATTTATAAGAAAAACATAAATATAAAAGTAACTTTAACTTACTAAGCCCTGTCCATAAGAAAAACATTTTTCTGCAAACTCTACTGCTCTTTCTATTTCTTCCACTGTCTGGGCTCATTGGTCCCCATTTGGAGGGCGCAATGTGGCATTAGCTTCGGTTTCTCTCTCAGTACAACTCTAGATTCTAGTAAGGTTGTACATCCTGGAGCTTTGTCTTACCTGACATTCCTAGGCCATGGCACCATCAGTTGGGGCCTCTGTAAAAGGGAAACTTCTGGAAATGTAATAAATTCATTCACTGGTTGAAGCCAAGATGTCTTCAAACAAAGCTGTGGCTTTCAATCATGGCTACACATCGGAAGATTTAAACAGTCTCTGTGCCCAAGATGCAACCTAGGCCAATTAAGCACACCTCTCTTGGGGTGGGGCTCAGGCACCAATAATTTTCCAAGTTCCCCAGGTGATTCCAATGTGCAGCTAAGGTTGTAAATGTTGTCTATACATTTAATATTCCAACTACAGGTAAGTTTTTCATCTGCTCTATGACTACAAAGCCTACTGAGACACTTGACATTAGTGTTTCTCTTGGACCAGCCTATATTTAGTAGAAGTTTAATAAATACTGCCTACCAGGGGATTGGGATTTTCATGAAAATTCTTATAATAATTTTCCTTACAAAGAAATCACCCTTAATTAGTCATCTGGGATCATTTATTCTCTAAATATTCCTTGGGTCCTGAAACAAGCTAGAAGGAATTTATTCTTTGAAGTATGAATGAAACTCCTGATGTTTTTATAGAACTGTAGAAACTATGAAGCTCTTATGGAGAGTCTTCTACCAGTTTAAGGTCTACAGGCATGTACTAATGCTGCATAGCAATAACTTCTAGAATAAGAAGAGTAGGCTTAATGTCCACAACATCTTATGGCCAGATTTTCTTGAACTTACAACAACCAAAGAGATCTCACAGGAGAGATCTAAAGTATGCTACCCTGATTAGCAGTAAGATTAACTAGTTAGTTTCCTTCTGGATTGTTTAGGATAAAATGTAAAGAATATCATAGAGCCTTAAGGGAAATGATATATAAACAGAAAGACTACTGAACCCTCCTAGACAATCCCCACTTGCTTCTGCTCTTTATCTTTTCAGAAGAGATTGCACAGCAAGGGAAAATCGAAATGTTACTTGCAAGTACGCCCCTGAGTTTCTTGATTAGGGAAGCACTGGCTTCTTAAATAGAATGCCAAATCACACAACACCTCTCATCTGCTTTCCAACCTGGGAATTAAGCCCAGGTTTACCTAGGCTGGCTGCACCTCAGGGAGAGAAAGCGAGAGTGCGAAGAGGATTTTCTGCAGGATTAAATGATATGAATAGCTTTCAGGTTTCCACTGGGGGCAGAGCTGGGGGGCAGGGTGTTGCCCTAGCAGCTGTTTTGAGAAGAGAATAAAGGATTTGCAGGAGCTTTGTGACTCAGTGTATCTGCTGAGGATTGATCTGAGAGCTTTTCTTAGCCTCCTTTTCGGGCAGGGGCTTCTTTTGAAAGTCATTATCTGATAACAGAGCCTACACCAGGAGGGAGGATGGTGTTTGGGGATTGAACACTTGTTGGGCAGAGAGGTGGGCTCAGAACTTGACAGATGGACCTGAGTCTAAAGGCTGGGAGGGGCCAGGAAAGTGTGTCCAGCCTCCCTGGATTTCTTAGAGCTCTGCACTTGGCCTTTCCTAAATAGCTCCTGCCGAGGCAGGTCCTTGGTGAGGACTCTGAAGGGAAAGGTATCCCAGCCTGATGATGTGTGTGTTGAGACCCCGTGGAGAGTGGGTGACTCCTGCTCCTTGGAAAGACTTCCTCATCCATTGCATGCTCCCAGGAAGGTTGCAAAAATGGTGCAGGAACTCTGGGAAACAGTCTGGCAGTTTCCTATAGTCAAATATCACTTCCCTTATGACCCAGCAATCCCACTTTGTTATGTTTGCGCAAGAACATGTGTACATACACTTCTGGCAGCTCCATTCATTAACCAGTAAAGAATGAGACAACCCAAACATCTCTCAATGGGGGACACATACAATGTGGTACATCCTGTGTTGTAATGCCGTTCAGACAGAAAAAGGAATCAAACTGTTAATACATGGGTGAGTCACAAATGTATTATGCTAAGTGGAGGAAGATAGACTCAAAAGGATGCACACTATTTGGCTCTCCTGTCACATTCTAGAAAGGGCAGTTATAGGATGTAGAGGGAGGGGTTGTGTTCCATAGGATAACATGTCCAGATTTAATGGTTATGGGAATGCTTTTATCTTGATCGTGGAGGTGAATATATGACTATATGTCTTTTTTTCCTCGCTCTGCAGTTCAGACTCATAGTGATCCTCCTGATTCCGAGTACTGGGATTACAGGCATGTACCACCACATCTGGTTCTGGGGCTAGCACAGTGTGCCTGAGGTTCCAGGGTTGGGATGGCATGCAGGACCATGGATCAAATTCGAGATCTTGTACTTGCTAAGTAGGCTCTGATGCCGCTGACTTATCTCCACAGCCAGGACTGTATGTCTGTGTTAAGGTTTATAGAACAGTATGCCCTGAAGAGTGAATTTCACTATCTATAAAGAAGATAAATCCAGGGTGCCATGAAAGGTATACAGAAGGATTTGAGAACTCTTGGCCCTTCTAGTTGCTTTCACTGTAACTTTTTTTGTAGTAACCAGAAGGACAGGACCATCACATGCTGCTATAGTTGATGGACAGCTAACCATAGTACCAGAGGCAGATGGCCGTAGTAACAGCCTATTTTCAGAATATATGAGGTTAGAGAGTCTCAAAGTTTGATCCTTCAAATAGCCTCACCTGGGAACTTGTTAGAAATGTCAATTCTAGGGTCCTACCTCATATTTACTAAGTGAAAGATCTGAGGTGGAGCCTCACAACCTATAGTTTAACAAGCCTTCTTGGTGATTCTGATACATCAGTAATGCCAAACCCTGTAATTTCCGACTTCAGTAAAGATTGTATATAAAGAAGCAATATTTAAAGAGGTTTACTCCAAGGGCAAGGCTAATTTATAACTTTGGGTTTTAAGTTATAAATTATGAAAATGCTGATGTGTGAAAGCATGGCTAGTTTGGTTATCACATGTATTGCCAGAAATTTACAAGTGATTCATTCAATGAATTCATACAGCAGCTAGAAACAGTGCTCATGTATAGGACAGGCATAGATCCAAGTTCCCCTAACAGAATGAATCCCTCTCGTTTTGTTCTGTTCATTGCAATCATCACTGGTAATTGGTTGGTTAATCAAAAAACAGTGACTAATAGTGGAATTACAAAACACAGTGCAGAAATGTTTTAGCTTGACATAAAATTTATGAAAGGATATAATTTGCCCATCTTTTGATCTAAAACAAAAGTTTTCTTTGTGTTGCCAAAATTGTATCCTATCACATCTAGAACACCCCATTTTACATTTCTCAATCCTTAAATTGGATTACTTAGAAATCATTCTGAATGCAGAATCCTATTTCTCATTTTCATATTCTTTAAAGTTGCCTTGTGCACATTCATGCTGTAAGAATTTAATATCAGCTACTCATTTTCATCAAGCCATGCTCAACTCAGTGTGCATAGAAGCAACATCTTTCTTACGGCACTCACATTTCATCAGTTTTTGTAACATTGCCTTAAATGATGTAATTATAATAACAAGTACAACTGGCATCTACAGGTTTCAGAACCCACCCAACTGACTATTGGAAAGTACAGCATTCCACCCTCCGTGGGACAGAATTGCACAAGCTTATGGTAATTCAGTCTACTAGCTGCCAGAGTGCTCCGCTGTGGGCAATAGTTAGTATTTATTAAAGAATAGAGAGTGTTGGTCAATCTAGTCAGTAGATTGAATAGAAACTGCCAGAACTGTCAGGGTTTAAAGGAGCCTGCAGATAATTTATTTAAGATAATCTGGAACAGATGCAAGATCATTTCTATTAAAAACACTTTAACTCACACTTCGGCTTCTCAAATGGAAGCTGTTAGGTTTGGTAACCCTAGGATCCATGTAGCTCACAGAAGTTTGCTAGTGGTAATTACCATTAATTGAATGAGGGCAAGCAAACATTTAGTGGCCTTGTTTGTATTTTTAAAATTTTCCCCACAGAGCCTGTATCAGTTATCTATTGGCATAATTGTGTTGCACAACAAACCAGCCCCAAACTTGACTTAAATGAATCAAGTATTATTTTTCACAAGTCTATGGATGGGCTGGGAGATTCTGCTGATCCAAACCTATCAGGCTAATCTCAGCTGGACTTGCTCATTTGTCTGAGGTCTGCAGTCAGCTGCTAGGTCAGCTAGAGGATGACGGGTCACTGATTATTTGGCTGAGACTATTAGTATAATGTCATTTGCTAACTGCTACCTAAGAAGAAACTATCCCTGTTTCTGATGAAGTTAAGTCAAGGCTTTTCAGACCTTAATGTACATGCAAATCACCTGTGGATCCTAATTCAGGGACTCTGGGACAAGGGCTTGAGAGTTTTAATGTTGATTGGGCCTGCAGGTGGTGTCAAAATCATTTTTCCTTAGAATGCACTTAGAAAAGCAAGGGTCAGAGTGTAACAAGACCAAGGCTATGATGGTCACCTCTGTGTCATTTAGAGTTGAGTCACTTGCTGAAGTTTTTGGGACATTGAGACAGGTGATTCCCTATCTAGGACAGGGTAGTTCCCTGTGTCCTTTGCTGCTGACAATATCTTGAGCAGTTTCTGTTCAACTATCTTCCCTAAAGGGGTCTCATATTCTAGTTATGTAGGTTTTTTTAATGTATTTTTTACAGGGTCTCACTACACAGCTTGGACTCAAAGTGGTGGTGCTGGCAATCGAACCCCAGTCCCTGGGCTTGCATTCTCTTGTTATCTTAAGGAAACAAAATTTGTCCTTTGAATCAATATCAAATCTCTTGTAACCCTATCCATTGAGCTTTATCTGCCACTTGCAGCATTTCGAGTCAGCTTTTCCAGTGCTGCAAACAGTAGCCATCCCTCTGTAGAACTTCTCTCAATAGATCCTTCAAATCCTTTAACTGCTTTGCTTAAATAACTGATCTTTTGACATTTCCATACACTTTTCTGGACATGACCCAGTTGGGCAATATTACTCTTAAAAGTGGTGCTTAGTAAATATACAAACAATTAAAGGCAGGGTCTCAAAGAATTAATTTCACACTTGTATTAATAGTACCATTACTCACAGTAGCCAAAGATAAACTCAAGTGTCTACCAACAAGTGAATAAACAAAAAATAACCTAAATATATAACGGAACTCAACCTTAGAAAGGGAGTCAATACACGCTACAACATAGATGAACGTGGCAATCACTGAGCTAGATGTAGTTAAGCAGTCACAAAAATCATGACAAAAACACATACAGGAGGTACCTGGAGTCTTCAAATTCAGAGACAGAAAGTAGAATGTTGGCTGCCAGGTGCCCAAGAGGAAGGAGAGGGGAAAAAGGAGTTGTTATTTAACAGGCTTAGTTTCAGTTTTGCAAGATGAAAAGTTCTAGAGATTCTTGCATAACAAAACACATGTACTGAACACTACTAAACTGAAAAATGCTAAGGTAAGTTTTATGGTATGCATCTTTTACCACAATTTCAAAAAATAGTCCCAGAGCTGAAAAGAGCTCAGCTGTGTTAAGGTTAGTGCAGGATACGCAAGTACTATGGTTTTCCTTTCATTGCCAAGCTCCAACATTTCTCGAAATGCAGCCCCAGACTGAGCTCTACCCTTCTTAGCAGCCAAACGGCACTCTTTAGGCTTATTACATGTGTGGTCTAATAAAGATTCAGAACCCCTCTTCACATGAACTGTGGCCAAACCACGGTGAAATAGTGTAGCTGACTTCTCTAGCTTTTATCTGGCTTTTCAATGCATAAAGTAATCATCTATCAGAAATTAAACTTTTAGCTTCATAGTCATTCTCAGTTTCCTGTGCCTTATCTTTGCATATTTCCAGAATAAAAAGTCTTTGCTAGTACTCTAAAATCCTTTCAGACTGATGCTGATATATATCTGTTAATCATAATCTAATTATGATTAACATCTTAAGATCTGAAAATTTCCATCATGCTGATACTATGCTGAAGCTAGCATTTCTTTATCCTTCTTTAAAAACTCTCAGCATGAGACAATAAATATTTCTCTTTCAATGAAAACTTAAACAGGAGCATTGTGATCATTCACTTTCAGTGTTCTTTATAGCTTCAAACTCTTTGTTTGCAAAAGCTAAGACCAAGCAAGATGAAAAGGTGCTCATGGAGTGCACTGAATTCTGGTACTTCCCAAACCCAACCTGTTCCTGGAAGTGTAATTTCCAGCATCTTTTGGGAGATGAAAAGGCTTGTAAGAGCTCAGTCACACTTCACAATTGTAGAAAATTGTTGGTTGCATTTAAATCGGTCAACTGTACAAATGAACCAATTTAGCTTTTTTTTTTTTTTTTTTTTAAAGGAGGAACAGCTACAGCAGAATTTCTATGGCTCAACTCGCTCAGGTGTCATCCACAAAGCAGGCATCAGCACCCCGAGAAGGAGCGCAGGTGAGTCAATTCTAGTTGTTTTGACAATGCCAATCTAATAGCTACTTACACCTGGGATTTTCCAGTTTCAAAAAATGCCTAACCATATGGAGTTTTATAAGCAAGATCATGCCTCCTCGCCCCACAGCTCCAATAGAACTGTAAAAAGTCACAAATACTTGTTCTTTTTTTCCTACTTTTTATTATTATTTTTGAAGAATACAAAATAGTGATAGAAGAAAACAGCATTATACATGGTACAAGATTTCACTAAACAAAGTAGTAGGAATCCAACGATGGTTGCTGTATTTCATGATGCTATGTGCAAATTAGTTTTTCAGATTACCAGATATAAATGTATAAGTTTTGCTTTTAAAAAAAACAATAACTAAGAAGTTATAAGAAATTCAAGAGAGGAAAAAGATCTGAGTAAAAACAAAAATTGTAAGCATTAACTGAGCCTTTCTTTTTTATATATTCATGTAATTAGAATTCTCAAAGTAGAAAGGAATAGGCAATAAATATTTAAAGATTTAAAATTTCTGAATTTAGTTCAACTTGTAATGCCACATTTCCAAGAAAAATGAACATTTTGCACAAGAAATTTAAATAAAATCATAGCCAGATACACCAAAATGAAATTGTGCAAAACTTATTATAAAGAAAAAATGGTTAAAGCATATACATAAAAGTATTAATTATGGAAAAACAAAATTAAATAGCACCTTATTCCACATTAGAAAGGTAAAAAAATGGACCAAGTGAATAAGAAACTAGACTAAGTAAAGGACTGAAAGAAAAAAAAAGATCTATCATCTTTGAATTTTATACTTAGCAAACATACCTTTGAAAACTAAAAGTAAAATATTTTTTAGTTATACAAACTTGAAATATTTTAATACCTCGACATAGCATATAGAAAATAACAAACAGCATAATTCAAAAGGCAAAAGAAGTTGCAGTATGCTCCTGGATGAACAATAAAGAGCTCTCAAAGTGATAGTTATGCAGGACTATACAAAATATATTAGATGAACCCTTATTTAAAAGGTACAAATATTTGTTCTTAACTCAAAAAGTAAAATGAAGGTATTAATCTTATGGTTGCTAGAGTCTTGTATCTTAGGTTTTTGGTGACTTCTGTGATTGGTTTGTTAAAGGAGATGTGGACAAATTATTCTGAGAGTGCTATGACACAGAAGTGGAGAAGGGTGGGCAAAATTATAAATATTTGAGCTCAAGGCAAAACCAAAGCAATGATTAAATTGAGCCATAGAAAATTACTTTTTATAATACAAGAAATTCATGGGCTTGGTTTTCAAACATTAATTCAGATTTTGTTGTGTATGTAATTTTTTTTTCTTGAATAAATATACTTGTGGTGTGGAGTTGCTGTAGGAGCTGTCATTTTAACCTAATCTTTAATGTCTCATTTGTAACCCATAGATTTTTTTTTAATGCAGAATTTCTAGTATCATGGAAAAAATGGGAAGAACCCATGGCAATAGTTATGCATGCATCAGTTGAGCTCCAAATTTTCTGAACAAGGAGATTATGGAGCCACAGAGGAAAGACAATGATGATCTATAGTGTGCCTGGGGAGAGGCACATGGAGAGAAAACTTTCTCTCAAGCTCTCACAGAGAGCAAACTGGTCAAGCATTGGCCGTGACTCATCCACATGGATGACACAGACAAAGGATCTACAGAATAATGTACAGGACTACAAGATAAACCCTGAGGGAACTTCACTCACATAAGAAACATAAAGTACATGTGTTGGTATATAAGTCTTGCTCTATCTAGGTCTTAACCATCCAGCAGAAAAGTATAAAAATGAAGTATATATCACGGGGCCATAATATTAAGCTGAGCTGTAAATGGCTATGGTCGACAACTTCTTTGAATAACTCACTATTGTTGTGGAATGCTGGACTGTGTTGGATTGTGTTGTCAAGTTCAAGCACCTAAGTTAATTGAATGACAATGGAGTGCCCATCTTTGACAGGTGTAGACAAAGGAAGGAGTATAGAAAGGGAAAATCATGATGTGTGTGTATAGACAGTACAGTTGGGATAGATAACGCTGTGCTTCTACATAATCCTGTGAGAGGCAAGATCTGCACTAATGGTGGTTGGATAGGATATTATGTCGGCTTCTAGTACTATAGACAACCACTAGGAAAATAACAAGGTAGAAAGTATTAATTATTGAATCTTTGATGTAATTCAGGTATAAAAAATAAGATACGCAAACAGCTACACTCTATTTAATAATAAGAGACATATGGTATAATAATGTCTGTAAGTATAATTTCATGTATGCACCTTCTATGATACCAAAACATTATGAAAACAGTTTGCAATGTGTTAAATTATCAAATCCATCTTGTCAAGGTATCTTAAAACTGTCTCATTGATATTTGTACTTCAATAAAACAAAAATAAAAAAAAAATAGTCATGCATGCAGATGTGGTGCTTCCCATGGGAGGCCTGACCAAGTCACTAAGGTGGTAGTGGGGATGCAGGAGGTCACCTTGCAGGATGCAGGAGCACCCTCTGGTTGTGGTGGGGGTGCAGAAAGGCATTCTCCGCATGCAAGGCTCAATTCTCCACAGCGCTCAAGCAAGGAAACAGGCAGTAAACTTTTAAAGGCAATTGCGCATGTCCTTTCTCTACAATTTGAACCTTTTTTATTCATTGGAATGAATAGGGGAATTAGAAAAAAAAATAGGCAAAGAAACCACCATCTTTTTCACAACTGTAACTGACACTGTCATCAGTTCTTACAAATATACTCTTCATAGTGCACCCCTGTGTGTGCTGTTACCATATTCTTGGCACCTGGCTCCCTCCCTAACATATAATGGACATTATCAACATAGGGGAATTTGGAAGAATTCTTCAGGGAGCACCAGTATACTGCCCAGATTCTTGCCTTAACACCTTCGTATTGCTTTGGCATACAGTTCATCTACCCCACCATGTTTTCTCATTTGTCATTTTTACGTGTCCTGAAGTTGCAGGCATCACCTGCCATCATAACTGCTTCTATATACACACAAATGACTTTGAGGGAATATTTGTAATCCCTTTGTTTTTGAATATACGATGAAATACACCAATCTTAAATATACCAGTTAGTGGATTGTTTTTTAATAGATTTTTTTTCTCTTTGTGGAACTGGGGATTGAACTTAGGCCCTTGTGCTTGCCAGGGAAGTGCTTATTCTACTGAGCTATCTCCCTCAATTAATGGATTTTGACAAATGTATGTGCCCCAATCCCCCAAGATTGAAAGCATTACCCACCTTCAGAAGAAACTTAAGACATCCCTAGCAATCTCTCCCTTTCTCTCAAATCATATTTGTGATTCTTTTTTTCACCATAGACTGTTTTTGCCAATTGTAGAACTTCATATAAATCTATCTATCTATCTATATATATAGGTTAGAGTCTGTACATCTGGCTTATTTCACAGCATGGTTTAAAAAAAAATCTGTCTTGCCATTTCTAAGAGTTCTCAATTGCCATTGATTAGCTCATTTTTATCAGTTTTAATTAGCCAGAGATTTCAGTTGATTCAATGATTTTTAAACATAGTCAAGTTGAATGGCTATTCTGAAGTACCATTGGGGGTTCAAGTCTGCTGTTTTTTTTTTTTTTTTTTTTTTTTTAATGTATTTAGTACAGGGCCTACAGGACCTCACTACACAGATCAGACTCTTAGTGATCCTCCTGTTTTCAGCATTCCAACAGCTGGGATTATAGGCATTCACCACCATACCCAGTCTCAATCGCTGTCTCAGTGGGCCCTGGGGGTGGGGCCAGTACTGCCCGCTGGGGAATCGAACCCAAGTCCCTGCCTAGACTATTTGTTGAAGACTTAGTAAAGGCAGGACAAGGATTTTGGATAAAGAGAATGAAGAATGGATTTTTTTAACTTAAAGAAAGTTATCCAACGATGGCTGTGATTTGAGCATGTGGCATGGGCCAAATAGTAACTGGCTAGTAGCCTTTCCTTTTCTCTCAAGCATGTATGTGATGCCTGAGTGGCACATTTTCACAGAATATTTTTCTGGGACATTTGCTGGCAGTTGGAAGGTGAGGCTCAAAGGCAGCTAAGGCATAGCGGGGGAATCTCCACGTTTGAGCCCTCAGCCACAGTTCCTCATTTCCTAGGGTGAGGGCTGAGGAAGTGGCACACACAGCTTCCACTCCATGGCCATTGCCCTCAAGCGACTGGCTTTCTGGGGGAGTCCCAACTCTGGAAGAGCCCCAACTGAAATTTTTCAAAAGAATCCCCCATTTCCCGCAATCCTCTCCTCTAAAAGGGGTTCCCAGGCTCAGAAAGGGCGAGGGACTCTGCTACGAGAACATATTAATTTTGTGTTTCAGTTTTATTAGTGTCACCTCCCCCTATTAATCCTATGAGAAACCTAGCCTCTTTCCTGCTCCTTATCCGGGCTCCATCGGCCAGCGAACTGGAGCTGGCAATGGCTCATGTGGCTCCCAGAGCACTACCAGAGGTACCTGACTTCCTGGGCTAAACCAGGTGGCTCCGCAGAAGCTGCAAGATGGCAAGAGACTCCTCTTTGAGTGTGTGGGATACAGGGCACAGATTTAAAAGGGGTTTTAACTCGCGGAGCTTTCAAGGACCTTGCATGTCAATCTTTTGTGCTTTTTCTTCAGCACCACACAGTGGGAGACAGAGGAGTGGAAAGTTTGGTGGGGGGGGGTACTGATGTTTATACAAATTTAGGCCAGAAAAGTCAGGATTACTGATTACTGGATGCCTTGCATGTTGGGTAATCTGGGGAGGGGGCACTAGAAACTGCAACAAGGGACAACTCCCAGGAGGCTGCTGCCACCTCCACCAGCTAATACGACCAGTTAGTTCTAAGTTCCTTCTGTTCTTGGCTACCTCCCTCCTCAAATAATGGATTTTCTCATGAATGACCAAGATGGGGCCTATTTCTATTAAGAAAGTATCTTTCTCAGGTGCGTTTTCTGAGTTGTTCAAATGCAGATTCCTAAGCTAACCTTGGTAGCTTTCAAGCAAAGAGATCAGTTAGCTGCTTTTATCTTCTAGAGTATCTGGCACTGAAAAGAATCACCCATAGTTTAACTTCTCATGAAATGCAGTAAGTAGATTACTACAAACACCTGCCTTTTCACGTGCTCCTAACTTGGCACGTTGAAGCCTATTTTCCCTTGACCCAGTCCACCTCATATCCTAACAGTCTAGGATGGCTAGAGTCCCAGAAGCGTCTGAACAGCCACGGTTTTCTGCAGGACATACCTAAATATGAGGGCTAAACCTCTGCCCACCCCTCACAATGTCCATTTTCTTAAAAACCTCCCCTTAAACCACAGCTTGCTGACAGAGGCTTCATCTGGCCAACGGGTTTCCTTTGACCTTGATTATAACCAGGGGTGTCGCGGCCAACTGTAGGACCCGCCTCGAGGTGGAAAATGGCATCACTTTCCATGCCACCCTAGAGAGGTCGAGCTGGACAGCGGGAGGCGTGGTGAAATGGTCCTTTCCAGGCCCACCTCTTGCCACCCAGAGAGGGGCTTGGAGGCCGCCTACAGGTGCAATCCTGGCACTGCGGCCAGGGGTGCGGAAGCCCCCCGACCTCGCGGCCCGCCCCGCCCAAGCCCGGTCCTGCCCCGGCGCTCCCGCCGTCCTCGCCCCCGTCTGGCTTGGCGAGGAAGCTGGGAGCCCTCCGAGGCTCCGCAGACTTGGATTCCGCAGGGGTGGCGCGCGGCCGAGGCTTTCCCTCAATCTGCGGCCAACCTGGCTCCGGGAAAGTTTTGCAAAGTTCCCAGCAATGTCTGCCCGGCTCGCCTCCGGCGGGCGAGCAGACTGCGGCAAGTGCGCCCGCCTCGCCGCCGCCAGCCCAGCGCTCCGCGCGGCCGCTCGCTCTCGCCGGGCAGCGGGCCGGGTTCCCGGCGGGCGCGCCCTGCTCCGGGGCGAGAGCCGCAGCTGCCGCCCGCGGCGCGCAAGGCGGAAGCGGCCAGCCCAGGCTATGCCGGCGTCCACACCTAGAGTCCCGAGTCCGGGCCCGAGGGGCGTCCCGCGCTCTCCCTTCCCGCCCTCCCGCGGGCGGGGGTCTGCGTGTGGCCACGGACGCCTCCGCCACCCCGCGCGACAGCCAGCCCGATCCCTCCCAAGTTCTTGCCAGCATTCCCCGTCAATCGGGTGGGAGGGGCGTGTCTAGAGAGGACACGCCCCTCATGAATATTAATAAACGCGCATGCGCCTTGCCAGGCGTGCTGGGTAGAGGTGGCCAGCCCGGACCGCGGCTCCCAGACGGACTCTCCGGGTCCCTCTCCGAGAGCCAAGCGGGCACGCATCATTGTGCTACCTGCAGCCGGCCCGCAAGCTCGCTCGGATTTTTTTTCCTACCCTCCCTCCCCCCTTTTCATGCAGCTGACCTGAAAGGAAATAAAAGGCTGCGCATAATCATAATAATAAAAGAAGGGGAGTGCGAGAGAAGGAAAGAAAGCCAGGAGGTGAAGAGGAGGGGGAGCGTCTCAAAGAAGCGATCAGAATAATAAAAGGAGGCCAGGCTCTTTGCCTTCTGGAACGGGCCGCTCCTGAAAGAGCTTTTGAAAAGTGGTGTTGTTTTCCAGTCGTGCATGCTCCAATCCGCGGAGTATATTAGAGCCAGGACGCGGCGGCCGCAGGGGCAGCGGCGACGGTGGCACAGGCGGGAGCTCCAGCGCGAGCAGCGGCGGCGGCGGCGTCCCGAGTGCCCGCGGCGCGCGGCGCAGTGATGCGGTCTCCACGGGCGCGCGGCCGGCCCGGGCGCCCCCTGAGCCTCCTGCTCGCCCTGCTCTGCGCCCTACGAGCCAAGGTAGGAGCCTCTCGCCGCTTCTTCCTCCTAGCTGACCTCCTTTCCTTCCCTTCCTTTCCTTCTCTTTTCTTCCTTTCCCTTCTTTTCTCTTCTCTTTCCTCCCCTCCCCTTGCGGCGCCCGAGACGCGGGTGCTCGTACGCCCGGCTGCCGGCCCTGAGCCCCAGTGGCTACACCTGGGCGCTGGACAGCCAAGTCTTACCGAAGAGCCCCCGGCCTCCGAAGTGTGACCTCTCCTGGACGGACAGAGCGCGTGTGCTCCGCTCGCACCTCCCGTTTCCAACCTATGCAATCGTGGGATTTTTCCCGCACTCGTGCATTTTCAGCCTCTGAGTCACGCTGAATCCTTGAACCTAGTTTTGCAAAAAAAAAAAAAAAAAAAAAAAAATTTTCCCTCGGCGCACGCCGAGGACTCGTCGAAGGGAGTCGCCACCTCCACCCTTGCAGCCAGCAGTTTTCTCCCGCCTGTGCTGACCTTCTGCCTTCCTCGCCCGCAGGTGTGCGGGGCCTCGGGTCAGTTCGAGTTGGAGATCCTGTCCATGCAGAACGCAAACGGAGAGCTGCAGAATGGGAACTGCTGTGGCGGCGCCCGGAACCCAGGGGACCGCAAGTGCTCCCGCGATGAGTGTGACACGTACTTCAAAGTGTGCCTCAAGGAGTATCAGTCCCGAGTCACGGCCGGGGGGCCCTGCAGCTTCGGCTCGGGGTCCACGCCTGTCATCGGGGGCAACACTTTCAATCTCAAGGCCAGCCGCGGCAATGATCGAAATCGCATCGTCCTGCCTTTCAGTTTCGCCTGGCCGGTGAGTGGCCACCCTGGAGGGAGCCGACGGAGTTTTGTGCCCGCGCCTGCCAGATTCAACTTTCCTTTATTAAGGGGGTTTAAAGGGTCAGGGTTTGAAACGCGGCACTAAACCGGGTTTTTTTTTGGGGGGGGGGAGTAAGAGACTCAAGACTATATAGTTGAGACTTGTGCAGAACAAGACCGGATGGGTCCCCATCTCCCTCCGTGTTGTCTGCTGTAGCGCACAGAAGTGGGGACCCCTGAAGTCATTGTGGAGGTTGAAAAGCTTCCAGGCAGGTTGCTTAAACTCGCAACTTGGAGGCCTTGACATAAGCTCCCCACCCCCGCTGCTCGGCCAGGAGGTCATTGTAGGTGATCGTTTTAGCTTAACCAATTAAACCTGGTGTGCCTTGGAAGACAACTTCTCCAAGTTCTGGCTTGCTTAGTGCAATCCAAATTGGTACCCTCCCCTTTCCCGAGCGGCCCGGAGGGCGGGTGTGTCCTTCCTGGAGGGTGTGGGGGGAGTCGGCTTCCCGCCGCTCCCCGGGAGATTTTGTTGCGTGCTGGGTTGGTTCTAACCCGGCCCGGCTCAATCTCGGGGTCGAGCCAGGGCTGTAAACCCGGGAACCCCCGCCCCCTGCCGGCCTTTTCCTGCCCCCCCCACCCCCGCCCCCGCGCGGCGCAGCCCTTGTGGCCTCGCTTCCAGCGGTTCCCGGGCTCCGGAACAGCTGTGTTTGCAAACTTCCCGGGGAAGGGCGGGCGCACAGCCCCCGCGAGCCCTCCCGGGGCCGTGCCAGGGCTTGGAAGGGGAGGCCTGCAGGAGGTGGTGTTTTGGGGTGCAAGTGCACAGACACTTTTCTCTCCTCTGCTGCCTCCGGAGCAGCTCGAGGCCCTCGCACGGTTGGCAGCCCGAGGCAAGGCCCTTGCAACATCCCAAAATGGGTGGTAGGAAGATGGGTGCGATTGCAGAAGGGGAGGAAAGGGAAATGTTGGGGGTGTGCCCGCCGTCCAGGAGGCGTGACGCCCTGCCAGGCCTGGGGCTTGGCCTGTGCTGAGAGGGTGGGTGGTGGAGGGGGAAGCTCTTGCCCCAGGATTGCTTTCCGCCACGTGCTCAGATGGGGCGCTCTGCTGCCTCCTATCAGCAGGCCAGGGCTGTGATCCTCAGCTCCCTAAGTGGAGCTCTTCCAAGTCCTTGAGCGCAGGGGTTAACATGACAATGTCCCCTGTGCCCTGGATAAGATGATAAGACATTTACCAGAAACATGACATGAAAAGATTTGTATTTTTTTTTAACTGGCCACTTGAGTTTTCTTATGATCTGAGGACTGTGCCTGTTGTGGGATTTCATTCTTACAAAGAGTGTTTGGCTTGTTTGTTAATCCCCTGTTAGGGAGAACTTTAAGCTAAGGAGGCTGGCCACCTTTAAACCTGGCAGTGCCCGGGCTGCCAGTGAGGTCTGCCTGTCCTTGAGCCCTGCATCTGAAGTTTAAGGGAAGGGGCCTGCAGGTGGTTCCACCCTCCGAGGAGGATCAGTCTCCAGGCCCCTTGCTTTTCACAAGACCATAAAAGGAATCTTATTAGTGGTGTGGAAAAGCAGCAGGCCTGGCTGAGGTTCCTTCTGGAGAAGAGGGTCAGAGGAGGGCTTGGACGAAAAGAGGGAGGCTTGCTCCTGGGCTGGCTGGGGGAAAGGCCCTACGAGATGTGCCTGTCTACTTCTGACACCTGGCAGGAGTCCTTAATGGAGAAAGGGTGGAAATGCTGTGAGAGGGCAGGGCCTGCGATTAATCTGCTAGTGTTCAGGTGCCTTCCAGCCTTGAGGGTCACTATCCATGAAATAGAGTCCGGGCTTTTCTAGAATGGGGGAGAGCTGATGGGGACACTGGGAGTGTGGTTTTTTGAAGTTGGTCCAAATGTGTGTATCACTCATAAACAAGTCTCCACCCTGCCACCCTAAAAAGGCCTCTGTGAAACAAACTTTACTTCCCAAGAGAAACTGGAGTTTGGGTGTATTGTGTTAGTTTACTTTCCTGAATGTGGTTGGAGAAGCACTGCGGTCTGCAACTTTCGAGAGTGACTCCCGGTTGAGTGTAAACTACCAGTAAGCTCTTCACCAAGCAAGTGAAGTAGACTGCAGGGCTTTTTCCAGACTGGCAGTTTGGAAGTATCTGTTTTTAAAACTCATTTCTAGCACTGGGAATACAGCTCCGTGGCAAAATCCTTTCCTAGCATGTGCACTGTGAGCTTAAAAACAAAACAAAAAAAAATTCCTCGGCTATGTAATAACTGAACCCACTATGGAATTCAAGAGGCAGTAAGATATATGCTGAAAGAAAAAAAAAAATCTCAAGACCACCTTGTACTCCCAGCTCCCTAAGCTGCCAACTTCCTGGCTTCTAACTTGTAGGTAGCATAGTTGTCATTTGTGTGAACAAATCCTCATTTTGCTAAGCCTTGGATGAGCTGTGGGTGGGGAGTGAGGCAGGTCAGTAGAGAAGGTCATGTAATTCATGTCTTCTGTTTGGAGTTATGACCCCAGTCCTAGCTGTTCGTGTTCTAGAGAGGAAGAGGAGGAAATGATTTGGTTAGATATGAAATACAACTCACATTCCAGTGTGCATCTGAGCTGCTCTGCAGAGGTGGACTGGCCTCGCCTGCCATGTCAGATCCGATTACAGCCCACTTTTATTCACTGTTCTGTTCTGGAGATTTTCACTAGTGGCTTGTAATGGCCCTGTTGTCTTTGCTGTCAGAGGCTTGGTTTGAAGAAACTAGCCTGATTATGATCCTCACGTTGGCAGCTTGAGTGATAAGAACATCATTATGTGAGGTAATTGGGTTGAACAAGAAATGATTTGGGAATAGCCATTTATAAATTGCTGAAATGGTTAATTTGCACCTCCCAAAATGAGTGCTAAATCCCAGTGCCTGCTTATTAAAAATGCATTAGAGTAATTACCACTCCTTTTTGGGAACCCTAGAGCCCCAGTTAGGTGTATGGTCGCCATTCATTGGTGGCCCTAAAATGAAATGAGTCTATAGAAACTTTGGGAAATAACTGGATTATCTGGCTGCTTAGATTCATACATAAATTCTACTTAGGTTGCTATGATCAACTTAACTTTTTTTAGGAAAGCAATGAAATATGATATTTGCATACTAGAGAGTGGTCAGCTTTGGACCTTTTCATATTTAAAACTTGCATGACTCCTCATCAAGGGTTTTGGTAAATCACCCACCATGATGATAGTCACAATATAGTTAACAAGTCCTTGTTTTGGTGCTCCCTACTGTCTTTGTCAGTCCCCCAGCCTTTGTGTGTGGGGGGGGTGTAGATACATAGAGGGCAGAGGAGTGGGATTCTCATTGGAGTTGGCTCTTTACTGCAGCCAGTATTTGCAAGCTGCTGTGTGGTCCATATGTGCAGAGTGTGTGTGTGTGTGTGTGTGTGCGCGCACACACACACACACCCACGCACAGGCCCATACATGTGTGCATGGGTGTGGGCATGCTCAGTGTGAGAGACTTTGCGGAGAAAACACCCTTGACCCTCAGACATCTACTCAAACTCAAGTGCTGGGATGATGCATGTTGTGAAACTGGTCCCTTGGAACAAAGAGGAACTGTGCTAGCTTTGGAAGGGCTCTGTGAAGTACCTGTAGAATGCTTGCTTCCCAGATGTAATCCCTGTTTCAGGTACTTGATTTCTAATACTTTTTCTTCTCTTGCAGGTGTAACCTGTGTTTTCTTCCTCCTTGTTGTCTTGTTTCTTAGCAACTTATTCAAACCTCCAGTACTTGCATGAGTTTGCAACCCACCAGTTCCACACCCATCATTCTACAGGGACTTAGAATATTTGTAGGAAGTGGTGATATTTCAGATGGAGCTGCTGGGGCTGATTAAAGCACAGAGGCAGCAGCAACCTACCAGCTGCTAACCCTCAGAAAAACAGCACTCTGAATGCTGCCTGGAATGTTATACCAAGTATTGGTGCCTTCAGGGAGCTTTAGGATAGAAGGCACGTGGGAAATCTAGCATGGAGAAAAAACCTTGTTCATAAAAAAAGGAACAGCTAATGGAACTAGGAGTTCTTGTGTTCTTGATTTGAAAGCAGGAATGCAAACAGAGGGCTTTAGCTAGATTTCATAAAGCAGCCATTGGCTCCATTGTAAAAGGGCCAAAATCGGTCCCAATGTCAGGCTTTTGAGATTAGTGACAGCATAAGACTGTAATCTCTAGACATGCTTTGCAATCCATAAAAACAAATAAGCCCAAGAATTCTCCCTGGGTAAACTTCCAGGGGTATCCCACCAAATTTAGGACCCAGGCTATTGGAAGCATTCTGCTTGGTTTCTTTAAAAAAAATTTTAATTAGAAGCAAACAAAATTAACCTCTCTGGAAACTGGCATATAATTCAGTGGCACTGTGCCTTCCTGGCAAGCACAAGATTGTGAGTTCGATTCCTGGTACCCATCCTTCCAATTATCTTCACTACCAGTTGTTGGAAAATAGATGAAGTGTGAGCAGTGAAGATTACAGAATGGTGATGGACATGGCAGGGAATTCCTAGATTCAGAAGTGTCCCATTTTTGCTGAGTTTTGGACTGTAACTTCCTGATGGTTTCTGGTCCTTCCTTAGAACACCATAGCCCCATGGCCCTGACTTTTATGATGTTACTGACATCTATCATGGTGCAGCGCGTGTGCAGGGAGGACATCCTAGTGGTTAAGAGAGGCATGCAAATACTCAAACATCCAGTCCTCTACCGGCTCAGCCCAGTTTTCATGCGCTTTTAGTAAATAAGTAGAAAGGCTTCTTGTTCGGGCTTGCTCTGTGTGAACTGGACCGTTGTGCTTGGCTGGCTTCTTGGTATTCTATCTATTAACCTCACCACCCTTTTGTAACTGGTGCATTTAATTATCAGTGGGATGCCTTTCAAACAGGTAAGGGTAATGATGGGAAAGGCGTAGGGGCCTCTCATTGAGTCAAATCTGGATATGAGCCTTTGAGGTGGGCTTTGATGAGAAAATCACCTTTTGTAACCAAATCAGACTCTGTTGACATATCAAGCCCAGTGGTTTTGATTGCTTTCTAGGACCGGGGCCTTTGCCTTCATTTGGAGAGATGTCCTTCCTCCATTTCTTGCCTTGCCAGAGCCCCATGTTACACGATTGTGTGAGAATGTGTGTGTGCCCATCCATGGACTCTGAAGACTTGTGTGTGTGTGATATACTTTGTGATGAGTATTTTATACTCTGGCCACCCAGACTCAAGCAGGACAATAGAGTTGGCCCAATTGACTGAATGAGGATTACAGAGAAGAATGGGGCCCTCTCCAAAAATACTGCTAATACAGGACAAGTGACAGGAAGCAACAGTTGAGTCAGCAGAGCACAGGGCCCCAACAGACCCAGGATCGACTGGCACACACAATGGCCGCGTTGGCACACCGGGCCTCCCCAGGATGTGTGCGCCTCCGGCCGGCCCGCTTGTCGCAGCAGCCTGGGCTTCTGGACGCCACTCGCGTGCCGTTTGGATGGCGGTTTGTTTGTGTCCGTCAGCTTGGCAGGAGGGAAGGCAGCCGCTTCTCAGGGCTTGGTTTGGCTGCCACTGTTGCCAGGAAAAGGAAGCTCCCAGCTGCCAACACAATTACCTTTGTTTCTTACATCCCCCTTTCTTAATGTGGCAATTAAGTGTTTACCACTCTGCCCAGTGCCAAGGTAACCGCGGTGGAGTGGGGCAGAACACAGTGCAGCCCTCGAGCAGCAGCCCAAGCGTGGCAGGCAGGCGGGAGGAGGTGCTGGTGCCCTGGCCCTCGGGGTTGGGGAGACCCGGTGGCCCTGGCATGCCTTAGAAGCTTTGATGCCCAGACTGTCCTCCAGCTGAAACTGCACAGAAATTTCCCCAAACCATTTTGAAAGCTGCCCAGTCCCCTTCAGTGCAGGAGTGTGAGCCCAGGCCTCCTGTTGCTGGATGTCCTTGGGCCTGGAGCTGGGCAGTGGCGAAGTTGAGGCATTTTGCAAATCCACACTACAGATCTTCTAACTCCAATGCTGTGGCTCTGGGGAAACTTCAGGGTGAGGACAGGATAGAGTCCAGATGACTCTGCTTAAACTGGGTGTTAGATTTAGAGTTTGAAACCAAGAGAAGCCCAGGTATATTTCTCATTTAGTTTTGGGTGTGAATTTAAGACTGAACGCTTCCCTTTCCAATCTCCTTGTAGGCCTTGGAGACTTGGCCTCTGCTGCAGCCCAGATTTGCAGTGGTCAGCCAGGTTGGACTTGATCTTTGTGACATTGCTGCTTTGAGGCCCGGTGCTCACTTTGATGGCAAGAGGTGCCATGCCACGATCATGCCGTGTCCACGATCTGGTTCTTCATGTCTGAATGCGTAGTCGGGATGTACAGAGGTCAGGCGTGGGCCTGGGAAAAATTAAAAGTTCCCTAGCAAGTAATAATCATTGCTAAATTATCTTGATTGTTGATCTATCGTGTGGGGATGGAGTGGGAGGTAAGAATGCCTCCTAATAGGAGCCTTGGAGGGAACCCTTTTTCCTAAAGGCTGGGCATTTATGCCTTGGGAGACCTGCCTCAGAAGCTAATACCATCTCTGAAACTAGGCAAAGGTTCAGGCTTGGTGGCTGTCACTGCAGCCTCTTGCCTCAAACACCTCTCTGTGTCATCCAAGGAAGGTGTCAGTAGAAAATCATGACACCAGGCTCCTGGATCTGTGGGTATCATTTTTTCCTTCAAGGTGGGGTGGTGGTGGTCAGCAGCCTCTTAGGTGAGAATGCTCCTGGAAGACTGCTTCAGCTTCCAAGGGCTTATGTGAGATTCAAGGATCCTTCCACTATTGTGTTCAGCAGAGGCAATACTGCTGTGCCAGCGCTGTGCCTGGTGCCTTCCCTTGCAGTGGCGTTTACCGGTGTTATGTGTTTAGTGCTTGTGCAAGTCCGTCAGAACTCTTGGTATCAATGCATTTAATCAGAGGATTAATTACAGCAATATTGTTGAAGTGAAGGATGTGGGCCTCAACGTGAGCAGCAAATGAAGGGCTTAATTATACAGAATCAGCCAGCTATCTGGCCTCATTTCGACTTGGCCCTTGCCTCCAATCAGGAGAGAAATATAATTTCTTGCTGCTCCTTGGGAAGAGTCCTGTAATTTGTAGGAAGTCCTAGGACACTTAAAGAGGTTGTAAATAAGGTGTGACTTTCACTAATAAAATATTAACGAGGACAACAATGTGTTTGGACTTCTGGCCACTAACAGGAGAGGGCTGGGTTTGTGCCTTGGCTTGCCTGGTTTTGCTTTGCTTTTGTGAGCATTTTCCCACAGTTATCAGTGAACGAAATGAAATCCTACTCTGCTTTGAGTATGAAGCATATTTCGGCTGGATTCCAAGGCATGGTCTATCAGAAGATATTTTTATATTCAGAGAGGACCTGCTGTGTCACTGAGTGCAGTCAGCTTGTCCTGAGTTATGAATGAAACTTCTTCCTGCCTTTTTGCCTTAAGCTCATTGGTATCTCCCCTTCCCTTGCAGCAGAAGCAGGGTGCTTCTGGTGACCCAGTATTATTAAATCAATCTAAGTGACTGTTTCTAGTGCACTGCTCTCCTGCTGGCAAAACAGAGGTACCATAAATGGGTTCGTGTTCTTTTTCTTCTCACCCACTTGGAATGGATTTCTCCTGTCTAAGATAGATTTATTGAAACTCTAGCCTTTTGTAAGGCTGACCACATGGTAAATTGTGAATGAAGATTTGAGTAAAAGTGGGAATTTGCTAATAGCTTGGGTTTAGGGGAGGTGGAATTCTGAGATAAGCCTGGAAGATAAAAAGTGCCTTCAGCAGAATAGTTGGCTGGCATCTTGCCAGCATCCAGGGAATTTGTTTAGTTAGTGGTCTCTGATTATTCCTGGAATGTTGGATCTTATTGACAGATAAGTTCATCAATAAATATAGCCCATGGGAGTGCGCTGATTTCTCCCTTTGTACTTTCTTCCCCATCTGCCCCCTATGGCACCACCAAGTGAGGTCGCCTTCTTTGTCTTTCTGAGTCTCCTTGCACTTACCCCCTCCTGTTTCCTAGGGTTACCTGATACTTGTGGGAGCTGGGATGGTCTCACACAGACAGGGCTTTCAAAGGGGTTCTGAAAAGGAAAAGGGGGGCCTCCCTGGGGACTGCCCCACCAGGGCCCGAAGTGTAACCTTAGCAATACCCCTTCAGTACAAATACCTTGGTAGGTTAGTTTAGAATAAATTCTTTGTCTAGCTTTTTTTCTCATGCATTGGGGTTGGGGTCTGGAAAATTTTGGAAAACCCAATGCTAAGTGCTCTGGTATTGGGAGGTGGCATTTCCTGCCCCGGGACTTTGCCTGCCTGCATGGGTGGTGACCCCTGTGGACACTTGCCAGGTGAAAGGAGTTGCTGGTCAGCCTGAGGGAAGAGAGTTTGGCCTGGATTTAAACACCCAAGACTTCAGTGTGCTGTGTGATAAAATTTTCATTTTGCCTTTCTGGTGTGGTTTAGCAGGGTGTGTAGGGAGACTAAGACAGCAGGTTATTCGAGAGCTGGCCCCCATTTCTGAGACTCTAATTGTTGCTTGTCTGTGTTGCAGAGGTCCTACACTTTGCTGGTAGAGGCGTGGGATTCCAGTAACGACACTATCCGTAAGTATCACAGCAACACGTTCCCTCTAAATGCTTGTGGTGGCCCTGCCAGTGATGTCTGGCTCCTGAGTTCTCCTGTTCTGTGATCTGCCTTGCTCCAAGCCCTGGACCTGCTGTGGAGTTGGTTCCTTAACTTGCCTTAGAACTTCAGCTTGGAATATTAAGTAGGTAGAACAGACACCCAGTTAACTCGGTCCCTGAATAAGGACCTAGATTATCACTGGGTAGAGATCTTAATGGTTTTACAACTTTAAAACCTTGTAGACTGCTAAGGGATCAAAGTAGTGACTTTTTAAAAGTCCATTTAAACTTTAAGTGAGCATTTAATCTCTCATCAGAAAGATAAAGCCACAGAAGTGGCTGGGCTCTAAAGACCGACCTTGAATTTCACTTGGTGGGCAGGTGAGCTTCTAGCCCCTCGGAGTTTCCCACACTGCACCCCACAGACCTTTCATTGAAGTGGAATTTCAGAGCCCTGCAGCGCTGACCTGCCTTGTCCCCTTCTGAAAGATGGCTCTGTGTTCAGTGTAGATTGCTTTTCAAGATGGCAAACGGGAGGGCTTGGGTGGCGAGGCCACTGAGGGCCGCTATTGCCTTATAGCCTTATACAGTTTTGTTGCTCTTTAATTCTCACCAGATAACATGTCTTTGTAAACAACAGCAATGAGTTCCCATTTTGCCAGGGGAGAGTGCATTGTTGTCACTGGAAAACTTGGTTCGTGCCAAAGTCTCTTGTCTTGCCTTCTGTCCTTGGAAAGTCTGCTTTTACTTGCCCTTTCTTGTGTGGTTGCTACTAACATCTTTCCACCTTCTCTCCCTTTGCTTTTCTACTTAATGCTAGGGGGCTAAGTGCCCAAATGGGCACTGTGGGGGCTGGGCAGATGGTTGGTGGGCAGCTGCCAGTGTGGCTGCCTTGCTAGGCTCCTTGAGGCTGTGGCACCCTCACCAAGCCCTCCAGTACCAGAGGCACCTGATCATTTAGGGCCCTCCTCCTGTCATGGTCCTAAGAGTCCAGCTTTGTGTCTGTCATCCCTGCCTGTAGGGAGTGTGTGAAAGTCCAGGCTCAGAGGTGTCCTTCCCTCGGGCACTTCTGTCCCATAGTGGAAAGTGTTTGTGTTAGGAGTGGTGTCAGGGGAGCTCTGCCAGCCTTAGTTGTGGCTGATACCAGTCAGGGTCATAGAATTGTTTGCCCCCCCCTCCAGCACTGAGGAGTACATGCACATCATGTTACCATGACCTGCTTATTGGAGAAGCAGGAGGACGAGGGGATGGGGAGGGTGAGAAATGGGCTGCTGAGATATTCTGGTGCAGGTATGATAGTAAAATCATGGAGTGAAGTGCACACTTCTGAGATTGAGCCTGGCCTGTGATCAGAGCCATGCCATCAAGACACTTACTAGGGACATGTGAAGGAACACCCCCATATAAGACACACCTGCAGAGTCTTTCCTGGCTTTCCATTCTTTCCCAGCTTGGAGTTGTGTCCCTGGGGCCCAAGAAGTCAGCCACAACTGGTCATAGTTTGTTTGTTTTTAAGGTTGTCCCATTTTGGGGTTCCAGAATATCTTATCTCTTGATAGGGGTAACCAATCCCTGAAAGGGGACAAAGAAGAATGAGGTAGGACAAAGTGCTTTGAGACCTAAACTTCTGAGGCATGAAGTTGCCAGGCTGCTCACTGCAGCTCACTGGTACTCTAGGTGAGCCAACTGATGAGAGACTGGGTGGGTCTGGAGGGGAAATTTCTCTCCTTTCCCCTTTGTTTCTCTTCTGTGATGTGTCTCAAGGAATCTCAAATCCAGTATGGTCAAAACTAAACTTGAAACTTTCGCTTACTAAAAATCCCTTGATGGTTCTTTTCTTGGTGACAGTACCCAGTGACAGAAGCCAGAAATCTGGAGGATCCCTTGTGTACCCCTTCTCCTTGGTATCTCTATGTATACCATGTCCAAGGTTTTAAAACCTCATCTCTATTTCTTAACACATTTCACAGTGTCCCCCATGTCACTACTTACAACTGAACTTGTACAGTAGCTGCAGGACTAACTGGTCTACCGTGAATGCTTTGGTTCACTTATAGTACTTCTTTTACTCTTGTGTCATCTTTGTTTTTTTTTTTTTGTCTTTTTGAGACAGGGTCTTACTATGCACTTCAGGCCGGCCTTGAGCTCACTTTGTAGCTCAGGCTAGTCTTGAACTCACAACAGTCCTCCTGCCTCAGCCTCCTGAGTGCTAGGATTACAGGCGTGCGCCACCATGCCCGGGTTTTATTTTATTTTATTTTATTTTATTTTTTGAGCATAGTTTTTGGTCATTGTCCTTATTTCTAAAACTCAGCCCTTTGGTGGTTTCTATTGCTCTTGGGTACCCTTTCCTTTCTCACAAAGTCCTACACAGCCCAGCCTTATCCTTTTTGTTCTCATACATCATGCTTGTAGCCTAGCTGTTCACCCACTTTCTTTTACCCTGAAGTGCATGCCGTTTTTCTTCTGCCTTGTGCTCCTCAATGTCTCTCTTCCCCTGATCCCTCCCAGGGGAATGTATTTCATGAGTGTAGAGCTCAGGAGCCCAGGGGCCCTTTTGTACCCAACAAGTCAGAAACGTCCTAAGTTTGGGGATAGAATTTCTCCCCACATCAACTCTTCAGGAAACCCAGGTGCTGCTGATGTATTAAAAAGGATTTCCTGAGGCTGACCCTCCTGCCACCAGTCCTCGAAAGCCTTTTCCATTACGTTTCAGAACCGTAGTAAATAAAGGCCCAGGTTTTCCTTTCTCCACCAGAGCAAACAATTTCCGTTTACTGTAATGCTTAATTGATGTGTAAACTCAAACAGGTGCATTTGAGACCAGTCTTTCTTGTAGGTTAACTTTCCCAGCTAGAGTTCCTTTCTAGGTTTGTGGGTTGCCTGGTCCTGGGGTCCTTTATGTGCCCCTGCCTGTCCTGTGAGGCTGCTGTTGGTTCTTCATGATTCGTTTCTGGGTGGTAAAGACTGCAGGGAGATGTGACAGCATTCTTTTTGGTGGCAGTGTGGGGCCACCCAGGCGGACCGGAAGTGCAGTTCAGGTAGCTGCAAGGAGGAACCAGGCAGGGGATGTGTTCTCTGAAGCCCATACGGGGAAGAGCTTGTCACAGACATGCAGCTCCCTGCCATGGCAGGTGTGACATTTTTTCTGCACCTGAGCAGTCATCTACATAGAACCCTGAAGGTGGGTAGAAAGCATGCTGAGCTACTCTGAGCAAGGAGTCAGTCTGCACCCTTAGGACTGCACTCTTGTCTAAACTGTTTGTTGTTGATACAGTCAGAGAGAAGCTAGCTGCTTTGAGCCATAGCTAGAGTGGTTCAGCAATTTCCTTATTAAACTCTTGTAACCATGTGTTAAGAGTCAAATACACTGTTAAACTGAACTTATAGAACAGGTACACAGTTGGTGAAGAATGTTTTTGTCATTCTTCAGTCGGTGTTTATTTGTAAAAGCGAGTGAGTGAAAGGTTACCTGCAAGTGCTCTTGGGTGCTGGCATGAGCCTGAAGGTGCACAGGCTTGTCCAGGGCTTGTCTTGCCCACGCGACACTTGGGAGAGCCCAGAGGGTAGATGCTGAGCTGTTAGTAGTGGAGCATGTGGATGAAACCACCCAGGAGCTCCTTCCCTGGTCACCTCTAGAGCTTGCATAGCTTTGTCATGGAGCATAGGCCCAGGGCCCAGAAAAACAGTAGCGTAGGTGTGCAAGAATCACAAAGATACTACAGGTAGGCTCTGATGCTGCTGTCTCACCAAGGTAGCCTTGAATTTGACAAGGTGGTGAATGGTTGACACTGGAAGATTTGAGAAAACAAACACAGCAGCAGACTGGTACTGCTTACTTGGGACCTGTCGCCTTTCGCACTCCTGGTGCCCGTTTGGAGCTGGTTTTCTGGCCCTCGCTTGTCTCAGCCTTGACTAAGTGATCTCACGGAAGGAACCACTTGGTACTTCTCAAAGCTGCTTAAACTCTAGACCTTTATTTTTATTTTTTTTAATTTTTATGTATTTTGTTTGGTACAGGGTCTCACTCACAGCTCAGACTTGTAATTCTCCTCTTATCTTAGCGTCCCCAGCCCTGGGATTATAGGCATGTGCCACCAGGCCTGGTTTTGAGGCCAACATAGCACACCTGGGATTCTGGGACTGGCCCAGCATGCAGTACCAGGAACCCAACTTGGGTCCCTATGCCTGCTAGGCAGGTGCTTAGACCACTAAGCTATCTCCACAGCCCATCTGGGCCCTTATTAGCAGTAAGCATTGTTGAAGGAGCATGGCTTAAGATAGAATAGTACCGCCACCCACCTGTCTATAAACAGGGCAATTTTCCCAAATACTTCTGAGCAGAGCAGAGAGGTGAAAGGCATCGAGTTCTTGGTGGCTTAAATGGTGGTGTGCTTAGGCTTTTTTTTTAATTTAAAAACTATAACTCAATCTATTTCTTGTCTTTTGGTTGATTTTGGAAATGGACAAAGCTTTTCTCAGCAAGATATAAATCTCTAAATCCAGAAGCAGAATGGTTGTCAGCCTTTATATGCATAGATTAATTTACTTATGAGCAATATTCCATAAGGGAAAACCCACTATAATATATAAAGAACTTCTCACGATTGGTGTGGCCAAAAGTATGACACAAAATTGGCAAAGGGCCGAATGCATTGGTACATCCCTGTAGTCCCAAGTATTTAGGAAGCTGAGACGGGAGGATTTTAGGTTTGAGACCAGCCTGGGCACCTTTGGCAAGACCTTATCTCAAATTGTAAAAGAGCTGACAGCTTGGTGCTTACTAGGTTCACTACTAAAAGTGAGAACATGGGGCTGAGGGGGACAGTTGGCAAGAAGGAGAAACAGATGCAGGTCGCAGGAACAAATAAGAATGGTTTGATAAAGTAGCTGAAAGAGTGCTTGCTGTCATTCAGTGACATCCCAGTTCAGGTAAGAAATGTCTCTCTTTCTTAGAGAGAAACTTGTTGCTATCTGGTATTGATGCTGGTTCTAAGAACCTAGATTTGCTTTGCTGATGGAGAAAAAAACTGACAGACTTTCCTGGGTGGATGAGATGGGATTATCCACTGACTGAACGGGCTCGCTGTGCACATTCTGAGGCTCAGCGCTGTCAGCCACACACGATGGGTGCGTTCAGCATGTGTGCTGTAGCTTTAAGAGCAGATGTCTAAACCTGTGTTCCTGCAGGTCAGGGACTCCATGGTGCTTCTAGGCCATGCGATGCACCAGTGATTTACTGCAGAGGGTGTATAGTGTAGTAATGATGTTGGCCTCTGCTGAAGGGAGAACTTTTTATTTTCTGCCCTTTTGTATAGCTGTTTAAATTTTATATCATGTGCCTATTTTTACTTTTTAAAAATGATCAAAATGATCAGGGCAGAAGACTGAGAGTCTCCTGGTGATACACCCTTTACTTTTTCTTTTTTTGCCTCTAGAGCCTGACAGCATCATTGAAAAGGCATCTCACTCAGGCATGATCAACCCCAGCCGGCAGTGGCAGACACTGAAGCAGAACACAGGTGTTGCCCACTTTGAGTACCAGATCCGCGTGACCTGTGATGACTACTATTATGGCTTTGGCTGCAATAAGTTTTGCCGCCCCAGAGATGACTTCTTTGGACACTATGCCTGTGACCAGAATGGCAACAAAACGTGCATGGAAGGCTGGATGGGTCCAGAGTGTAACAAAGGTGCGTGTGTATGTGTGTGCACACGCGCGCGTGCGTGTGTGCATATGGGCATGGGCATGGGCGCGCAGATATGCACTGGCTGAGTCTCCCAGTCCCCCTGCCTGCCGCTTTAAGTGTCGAGTTTGCACCCAGCAGCAGTCAGTGGCAGGTGGCCATCTCAGACAGGGTGGGTGTTTACCTGTCACCTAGACTAAAGCATGAAGGTACTGAGCCTAGAGCTGCTGTCCCTGTGCCCTATAGAGCCCCTCTACCAGCTGGTGTCCCCATCCCTCAGCTGCTGTGAGTGCTGGCTGCTAACAGCTCCCAGCTGCTCCTTCTCTGGGGAGTTGTCCTCTCTACGGGAGCCACTCTGGGCCAGTCCCTTGGGCTCACAGTTCAGGGAGCGACTGATGGGCGGGAGCCAGGCAGCCCCCTTTGCCGTGTGCAGTGGAGATTCACTGCTCAGGGATCCGCCTGCTGGACTCCATTGGAGGCCACACCCAAGCTCAGCTCCTCCTCCTGCCTCGTCTGCCTTTGTCCTGGATGCCAGGCCCTCGTGGCACCACCTCTGAGGAGCTGGTGAATGAATGGACGCTGAGCTCGGGTGGCCTTGCAGTGAGCGCTCACATGGCATCTGTGGGACCAGGGAGCTGAGGGAAGAAAGAAGTCAGCTTGGCTTTTCCCACTGCCGAAGGGCTGTGCTCACTCCGGGAGGACACACACATTCGGATTTCTTTGCTGTCTCCTGTCTTGGCCCCTTTTATTTGAATTCAGTAATTCTGATTCCCAGCAATTTGGTGGGTAATTGTAGTAAACCTTACATTATTTTCTCATGAATAATAATAGACTCTGCATATCTTCCATAAGTCAATTCTTTCATGATAAACTTGATTTTAATAAAATGTATGTTGAGGGGCTGGGGAGACAGCTCAGTGCAATAAGCGCTTCCCTGGCAAGCACAAGGGCCTGAGTTCAATCCCTAGTTTCACCAAAAAAATAAAAAAAATAAAACAAAAAAAATAAAATAAAATGCATGTTGAGTTTTGACCACTGATGGGTGCAGTAAGGTGGGGTTCCAGGGCTCCTAGGAAGCACTGCTTTCTTCGGTAACTGGAGAGTAGTAGTTTAAACAGGATGGCATTTCTGAAATTCCAGCGAAAGAAGGAATTGATGGACAGATTTTAAATAGTTGTGTTTGAAAAGTCAGTAATATTACTTTAAAATCTATAGTGGTTTTCTAAATGAGGGAAAGAATTGCTTTGTGTGGGTACTCTGCAAGTGCCACCAGCCCTGGCCTCCAATTAGCCACCCAAATGAAGCCAGCTTGGTTGTCTTGGTTACCCTGGGAGATTTTTGAAACAAGGCTTATGATGGGGAGGTTTTTCTTTGGGGTGGGGGTGCAGCTGGAGCTCTACTGAGGGTGCCCTGAAGGATGGTGTGGAGGGGATGGGGAAGAGGTTCTGCATCTCCTTTTGGTGAGGGAGGGCAGGTTTAGGGGGAAGTGGGGGCAGGGGTAAGGCAGGCCCAGAGAGCTGGGAAGCTGCTGTTAAGGGCTGGGTGAGGACTCCCGCATCGTGTAACTGATTTTGTCCCCCAGCAGTATCATGTTTTGAGGATCTGCTAACATGGCCTTAAAGCTGGGTTTATTTGGGCCCCTCCCATCTTTCTTTCCCTACAATGGACTTGATATGAGATCTCTTAAAATCATGGATTTTGTAGGCTTACTGTACTAGGCAGTTCTCATGATGTTTGGCAATGCAAGATGCAGGGCAGCATGCTAATTCAGTCTTCTCTGCGCCTTTACAGCTATTTGCCGACAGGGCTGTAGTCCGAAGCATGGATCTTGCAAAGTTCCTGGTAACTGCAGGTACAGGTCTTTTGTAATTTCCTATATGTTTAAAAGGACATTTCTTTTAATGCAGCAGAGGGACTAACTTGATTGTTAATATGCCTTTTTCATTGTTAGGATGTGAAAGCTTAAAAACCCTGATCCAAAGCTTATTAAATTATCCTAGCTGTCTGGTGGAATGTGCACCACTTGTCTAGGAGAAAAAAAAAGGAACTTGGCATGGCCGATGACTCTTGTGTTAACTATTCTGTAAATTGATAGCACATTTTTATAATTTCAAACTGCTAATGCACTGGATGGAGGGGTGTGGCTTGGTTTCCTTAGACTCCTCCTCCTGCAGCTCCTCCTGCTTACCCTCCTTCTATTCCCTGTTCTCCCCCTTTTCCTCTTTCCTTCTCTCCCTCCCCTCCCCCACTTTTCCCATCAATAGGAGAAAGTCCAGCATTCTTCAGAATGGGATTAGTACAATCTCCTGCCCCTTTGCAGTGGGAGCCTGCCTGTGCTGAGAGGTTAATGGCTGCACTGGAATCTTGTCAGTTGAGCCTGATGAATGTAGACTTTTGCTACTGGCCTTTGAAGTCTGTTCTTTTATAGTCCAGGAACAATGCAGAAACCAGAGGGAGACCCTACCCTGAGAGCTTGAGGACCATGTATATTATGTCACTTTGAGAAAGTCTGGTTCCCGGAAATACTGTTGGAGTCTGGGGCATTTGGACAGCATCACACTTATTTTCCCTCCTCCCAAATTATAAGGATTAGTAGATTTAGTGTGACACTAAATGGGTCCTTTGGGCTTGTCACCTTTGTCCCTAAAGCTTATGTGACTTGAGCCAAGGGAAGCTTATGAAATAGTTCAAACCAGCGCACCTCAAAGGAAGGTGGTACCTGGGGCTCTGATTAAAAAGCGAATTCCACGCTCTGGCTGGAGTGGGCTCAAGGTGTTTTGCATTATTTCTGGAAAGTGCCTGGGGTGCAGTTCTGTCCCAGATAGGACCGTATTTCTGGAATTGCTGTCCCACACCTCAGTATTAACACGTAATTCCCAGGATTAAGAAAGTGACTGTTAAAAGTACTGATTCCTGGCCGCCCCCCATTCTGACAAGAGCCCAGTGACATGTTTAGCCCAGGAATCTGCACTGGACCAGCTTCCCATCTGATTTTCCTCCCTTGCAGCAGAAACGCTGAACTTAGGCTGAAGTGGGAGTCAAGGCAGCTGGAGACAAAATCAAGAGCAGGTTGCACTAAAATGGAAATTTATTTTCTGCAAGGCTGAATGGATTCACCTAGACCTGGCAACTGACTGTGGTGTTGAACAGGGTTGCTGCCGAATGCCAGGCAGGGATCCACCTACAGCACCTCTCTCTAATTAGGGGTGTTCTGGAGAAAGTAAGAACAGCGGTGCCATTAGGCCCTTGGAGCCTGCTTCCTGTTCAGATGAGTATCAGTGAGGCCAACCTGATTTGTGCTACTGTCATCAGAATAAACATTGCTGCGCAGGGGAGGGCCCTCAGAGCCAGAACAACAGGCTTTGTTTTCAGAATTTAGCCCTTTCTCTTTCGAAGTCTCACCTCCCACTCCCTGCCCAGACATGCACTGGTGCCCTTATTTACTTAAGGTGCAACTTTCCCACGCGGCATTTGCATAGTCTCCCAGTCCGGTTCCTTTGCCCTGCCTTGAAAGACAATCAAAACAGAACCTTCCAGCTAAGGAAGTTCAGGTTGTATCCTGCTCCAGAAATAGTTGCATGGCAAGTTACCAGGAGGTCGTCTTTTGGATCATGTACTGCCCTGGCTTTTGTCTTCTCCCCCTGGAGAGGAGCACTTTGTTGATTTTTGTTGTTGCTCCCAAGTAGATGCAGATCCCTCTTGCTGGGTGCACATGCCTGCTGTATTGCGAGCCTGCCAGTAACATCAAACTTAATTATGAATCATCACATGAGGGAAGGCACTTCAATTTCTCATGAGAATCTTAATCATAGATTATTAAACCGGGCTAACTTGGTGGATGCCTCTTTTGGGGTCAGTATTTTTATTTGTTTTCTTTTGAAGTCATCCATGGCCCCTTGCGGTTGCTTTTTCATGCCTGGGGATTGAGCTCTTGTTAATTAAGAGGTTAGGTTGGGTCCTCAGCTGGCTCTTCTTGCTTTTATTAGGCAAATTGAAGAGGTAGAGCTAGCCTTAATTTGGAAGGATAAGGGAAGACAGAATATTGCTCTCAGTCAATTCCTCTTGTTACCTTTCAGCCTAGGACTGTCAGAATAGCTTCCCACCCCTCTAACTCCCACTAACTTTGGTGTCTCCCTTTTGTGGAAAAAAAAGTGTATCAGATGACTTTATTTTACTCCTTCAAATAGTTGCTTGTCATTTAGGCCAAGGGTCTGTTTTATCTAAACCAGAATCCTGTGTCTGATTAATCTTAAGCTACACATTCTAGTGACTCTCTGTGCTTGGGTGTGCAGGCCTTGGTTTTAGAAGCTAGGACATGGTTCCTCAGTATTCTCAGGGGTTAAGTTGATTCTCAGCCGTGGGTGATTAGCTATTAGCTAGATCCCCATAATTTTCCCATGACCAGGATTTGCTAGCTTGCCTCCAGCTCTCTGCAACTGTGAGGCTTCCCTTTCAGGGGGCTGGGGGTGGTGGTGTTTGTTTTCCGGAGTCTCAGCTGAGCAGCTTACTAGGGTGGCTGGTTCAAATGGTGGCTTTTCCCAGGTCCTCCTCTGGGATGACTGTGCGCGACCCACATTTGCCTTGTCATCTGGGAGCTGGCAGTGTTGCTGCCTCCTTCCCATCCCTTTTGTTCAAGCTTGATGTTTGAGAAGGCAGTTAAAGTTTCAGAGGGCTTTAAACTTGAGGGGAGAGTGGTTTGAGACCTTGCCCTTTCTATCCCTCAGGTGAAGGTTTATGTTTGTGTTTTTGTTTGGGGATCAAAGGCACCATTTGGCCTCCAAACAGTCTGATGAACAGGTTGCTTACAAAAGAAACTCAACTCTCCCCAAACTAGATAAACTAAGATGACCCTGATTTTTTTTCCCCCAAAGTGAGAAATAAGCATATAGATTAATATGAGAAGCATGTAGTGGGTCATCTGTGGACTGAGTTCCCCGTGCTGTTGCTGCTCTTCCCTCCCTCCTGCTACAGAGAGGGACTTAGCCACACTGCCCTGGCCTTTGCCTACTTTTTGACTGCTTTGTCAAGTTTCGCTGTGCTGCGCTTTCCTGCTGCACTTGCTGTCTTGTTGGTTTCCGTGCACTGAGGTCGTGGCTTGCAGCTGAGACAAAGCCCAGCAGAGCTGCAAGTGCAGCCCTGGAGGGACATTCGCACAGCTATTGTCCCTGGCCAGCCCTTTCCTTCTATGGTCTGTCTCAACTAGGTCCTGGGATTGATTTATTCCGTGCCCCCCCCCCCCCGGCTCACCAGGGAGCCTGAGAAGAGAGTGGCTTTGTGGAGAGTACCCCACACCGGCCCCTCCCCAAACAGCCCTCCTTTTGTTGGAAGTCAGCCGGGAGGGGACACTGGCCCAACTGTGAAAATGTTTGTTTATAAGAAGCATGCTGCGGCACCCCCTCCCAGTCTTGACAGTCTGCCATCCTGTCCCCCACAACAAAACAAACAGCCTGACCTTGTGGTCTTGGTCTTCTGTTGTGATGGTGCAGGCCCCCCGTGATGTTGGAAAGGCTGAATGGGGTGTGCTGTCTGTCCGCAGGTGCCAGTATGGCTGGCAAGGCCTGTACTGCGACAAGTGTATCCCACACCCAGGATGCGTGCATGGCACCTGCATCGAGCCCTGGCAGTGTCTCTGTGAGACCAACTGGGGCGGCCAGCTGTGTGACAAAGGTATGCCCTCCATGAGAAGGCCCAGGTGGGGTGCCAGACGGGGGTGGTGAGTGGTGCTGATTCAACTTTTGCTTTTACTCATTTATTTCTTTTATAGTGGTGCTGGGGGTGGAACGCAGGGCCTCCAGCATGCTAGGCTCTGAGCTATACCCTGGTCCCTATTTATCACCGTTAAGGGTGTTTTGCTCTGAATTTGACTTTGAATTTATGATATGGGAGTTACTTTATTTTGGTTTTACTTTTGAAAGAGTGAGAGAAGAGCTGTTCGATTAGGAATCTTTATTTTGGCCTCTTTGTGACTTTGGGGTCTGTTTTTTCCGGCAGATCTCAATTACTGTGGAACTCATCAGCCCTGTCTCAACGGGGGAACTTGTAGCAACACAGGTCCTGACAAATATCAGTGTTCCTGCCCTGAGGGGTATTCAGGACTTAACTGTGAAATTGGTATGTGGTCCAAGCTGGGCAAGATCTCTGTACTTGCTTTTTCTCTACATGCAGCTTAAAACATACATACAGGACTGGACATGGTGAGGTGGGCCTGTAATCCCAGCACTTGGGAGGCTGAAAACGGGAGGATCACTATGAGTCTGATCTACGCGTTGAAACCCTGTACTAAATACATAAAACAAAAAAACACACACTCCCCCTAGGAAATATGAATAGTCTACAAAAAGCTTGTTATAGCAGGCCTTCTGTGGGTTTATGAAACCTGAGTCCTTCAAGTTTTTTGGGTGATACTGATTTACATAGGAATTCCTGGTCTCCAAGTTCCGTTGGGAGCAGCTGGAGACAGCTTAGTGAGAAAGGTGACCTCCTTTCTTCCTTAGGCAGTTAGGGTCACATACATTTTTTGAATTAGTGGCAGAGATGGGAGAGGATGTAATGCAAACCGGGTTTCCCTTGCTGATTGCTGTCTTATCTCTGTAGCTGAGCATGCCTGCCTTTCTGATCCCTGCCACAATGGAGGCAGCTGCAAGGAGACCTCCCTGGGGTTCGAGTGTGAATGTTCTCCAGGCTGGACTGGGCCCACCTGCTCCACAAGTGAGTGTCCATTCTGGAGGGTCACTGTGTCAAGACTCAGGTGGGCAGGAGGGACCTGGGTTTGTCCAGTGCTGTGGGCTTGGTGACACATCAGTTTCAGTGGGAGAGGGGTGGTTGCAGTCTGAGGTCCCCCAGCACCCCATCGTCCCTACTGGGGAGCACACATGTCAACAGGAATTCCCTCCTGGAATAGCTCGGTCCTTTTCATGTGTTCCTGTGAGCTCTGGCTCCTGAATACTGCCTATTCTATTGCAGCTACAGCTAGGCTATCTTTAGGGGCGGGTTGAAACTACTAAATTTTATCACAGAGAAATGACCTGGCTATAAAATTAGCTTGGTTTTTAAGCTGGGTCAAATGTTAGAACTCCCTGAACCACTCTGTACAGCACAGATCTCTGGGTGCCATGGATCCCTCCAGAGTTGGGCAGCCTGTAGTTTTTGTTTTTTTTTTCTTGCTTATTCTACTGAGCCATCTCTGTGGCCTCTCAGCCTGTAGTCTTTAAGGAGCTCCTGGAACTGTTAGCAGCAGACAGCCAGGTCTTGAATACCACTGTCAATCAGCACCCTGGTAGCAACATGTGGCATGGACTAAGGATGTGGGTTCTGGGGTCACCTGGCCTGGATGTGCTGTGGGGTGCCCTGCTCAGAGCTTGTGGCATTCTGGTAGTCTTATAACCTCTTTATACCCTCTTTAAGTGGGACAGAGACAGTAACGGTTCCCATCTCTAAGTTGTAGCGAAGACTGAGTGAATTTGCAGAGAGCACAGGTCAGAAATGAACTGGGGATGAATTGAGTGTGGTACCTGCTATATTAATTTGGAGAAGCCTGTAAGCAAATCAGAGGAATAAGTTTTTGTAGCTGTTAAGTTTTTTTAAAAAAACCAAAAAAAAACAAAAAAAACCCCACCTCTTTGCAACCTCTTACTTCCTTTAATAAAGATTAGGCAGCTCTGGGTGACCTATGTTCCCACCGGGTTGGTGCTCTACAGAGATCCAGCTGTCCCCCCACACACACACTGCTTAGGGGAATTAAATGAACTAGGGCAGTGGGGGATTTAAAGCTACAGCCCAGGCTTGGGCTTTGTTGTCACTGTGCCACTTACCCCGTTGTAGCTTTACTTGTGGCAAGGTGTCTGGCTCTTAGGTGAAGGCTGTTCAGGGCTCATGTGAGAAGTGGTGCTTTGCATCATGTAATTGCTAAATGAGTTGGAATTGAACTGTCCCTTCCTTCCTTTCTCATTGAGCAGACATTGACGACTGTTCCCCAAATAACTGTTCCCATGGGGGCACCTGCCAGGACCTGGTTAATGGATTTAAGTGTGTGTGCCCTCCACAGTGGACTGGCAAGACGTGCCAGTTAGGTAAGGAAATTTCAGTAACCATGCTCCCTGAACCTGGGTTAGTTGGCTTTTTTAATGACAACTGTGAAGAAAGACAAACCCGTGGCCAGTGGTGTGAATTCGCACTCCATCTTGCTGAGGAGTACTTTATTACAGGGAAATTTTAGGACTGGGAAAAATAACTTGAACGCAGATGGACTAGCTCTTTTGGTCCTGTGGGAAAGTCATCGGATTCCTTGAAGCATGTCAATCCTCTGTCCGAGGAGAGTGCAGCTGGGTTCCAGGCAGGGATGATCTCATGAAGAATGAGCCATCTGCATTCTTTTTGCCACATTTAAATCCCAGCAACTAGACTGCACCAGGTCCCACACAGAAATGCCTGGTGGCTTTCTACTATTCGTTCAGGGGCCAGTTGTTAACCAGTAGTCTGAAAGTTAGCAATTAGTGTTCCTTTTAATGGATGAGGGTTAGGGAGAGAGCTCCTCTGTGCAAAATACAGGCCACTAGTATTTCTTATTTGGCTGGCTTGCTAGTGTTTCCCACTGCAGATGAACTCTTACTGGTGTGGTGCATCTCTGGGTGGGGGAGGGGGTAAAAGGCCATTTCTCACTGTTCACCCTTGCTTCCTTTCAGATGCAAATGAATGTGAGGCCAAACCTTGTGTAAATGCCAAATCCTGTAAGAATCTGATTGCAAGCTACTACTGTGATTGTCTACCGGGCTGGATGGGTCAGAATTGTGACATAAGTAAGTGACTATTTCACTTCTGGTTTTCATGAAATTTGAGTGTTGAAGACTGGTCTGTCCATCTCTGGGCTCCAGCTTAGCCCCCCTTCCCATTTTGTGGTACTAGGCATTGAACCCCCAGGGCTTCCTGCATGCCAGGCACATGTGCCGTCACCCAGTGCTAGAAATGCTTATAGAGGGGAGTGATGGGGCTTATAGAGGGGAGTGATGGGGCAAAGAGGAAAACATACAATTTATTAGGCTCATTAGCAGCTATAACTGCCCATACTCTGATGAGGTGGCTAAAACAATGATGTGAAGTTTCACTGCCTCAGTCTGGGAGAGTTAGGGAGGGTCCCCACCCAGTGTAATAAGCTTATCTCACAGGAAGCACACAGGAAATCTGATCTGAAACTTTATCTGTCCTGAGTGAGAAAGCTTTTCAATCATGGCCTGTTTCAATGTTAAATGCCTCTTTAATAGGATGACTTACTTATTTTTCAGATATAAATGACTGCCTTGGTCAGTGTCAGAATGATGCCTCCTGTCAGGTATGTATGTACATTTTTACTTAAATCCTTGACAATTGACAGGAATTCCTAAGATTTACGTGATGTGGGGGAGGGCTCTGTGCCCATGGGATTTGAAAAGTGTAGGTGAAAGGAGGTCTCTGTTTCCTTAGGCCCCCTGTTAGCCCAGACCCCTGTGAAAGGTATATGTGCAGAAACCCCCTAACCTGGGTTGTTTGGTTGGTGTTTGGTTCTTGCAGTGAACTGGCTGATGAACTTCAGCAGACATGCTAAACTACACCACTGAAGCTCTGTGTTTGTGGAATACTTAGACAAAGCATGTGTTTCTCCCCCTTCTCCTCTTCCAGGACTTGGTTAATGGTTATCGCTGTATCTGTCCACCTGGCTATGCAGGCGATCACTGTGAGAGAGACATCGATGAATGTGCCAGCAACCCGTGTTTGAACGGGGGCCACTGTCAGAATGAAATCAACAGATTCCAGTGTCTATGTCCCACTGGTTTCTCTGGAAACCTCTGTCAGGTGAGTGGAGGCAAATACTTCAGATGACCAAGATTGTATGACACAGTCTGCTGTCCTTCTTCCCTCCTCCCCTCCTCCCGGCTTTTGTGCGCAGGCTCTTGGGACATCTGTTAACATTCTACACTAGGGAATCTCTGCTAGAGAATGCTGGTGGAAAGATGTTTCTGAGTGATTTCCTTCTTAGTGCCCATGGCCCATCTGTTCGACTCTGCTTGAGTTTATTTCCTGCTTGGCATTCTGCCTTCTGCCCTGCCCTATCTTTTTGAATACTTACCGGGCTATGGTGGTTCCTAAGTACAGAAGTGTGTTACATGGTGTACCTCATAGAAGAGGATGGATGGATGGAGGAGTCAGTTCCCATTGTCCCAGATAATGACATCTTTGTCCTGCTCCTGACACTTGCAGCTGGACATAGATTACTGCGAGCCCAACCCCTGCCAGAATGGGGCCCACTGCTACAATCGGGCCAGCGACTACTTCTGCAAGTGCCCCCAGGACTATGAGGGCAAGAACTGCTCTCACCTCAAAGACCACTGCCGTACAACCCCCTGTGAAGGTACTGCTGTGCTTGGCACCCAGCTGTCTCCAGACCTTTTTTGTTATGTGTTCTACCTCCCAGTAGTGTTCTTAGAGGTAGTATGTAGGTGAGGAGGACTTTTCTCTGATTGCTTAGGGAAGCCAGAGCACATGGGAGTGATCTGTTCCAGCCCTCCTTGGAAGAACCACATGTTACATAGAGCTCAGTGGAGAGCGAGCTTGTAAAAGCCATTTGTCATTCGGGTCCTGGGTGGGCTGATTTGCAGCCCTGAGGCAGATCCTCCACAGCAGCACTGTCAGAGTTCTCTGCAACTGTGGGGATGTTGTGTATCTCAGTTAAGCCTGACTGCAGTGTCATGGGAGCTGTGGGCCACGTATGGCTACTGAGCACATGGATGGTGACTGACACAGCGAGCGACAGTACTTAATTTTAGCTCATTTAGATCTAGATAGCCACATGTGGCCTGTGGTTGCTGTATTAGGCTGCAGGATCTTAATTAAAGGCCCTGTAAGTTTATCCTCTAGCATTCTTACATTAGATTGAGGAAGGAAGCAGAGGTGATCTTTTTCCATAATGGGCAGATGTCATAGGTGGGATGAAGGGGCCCACAGGCGTGTAGGCTTCTTGGCTACTTGAGGACAAAATGCTGTAAAAATTTTGCCTGGCATCACAGCTTTGCTTGTCATAGTGCAAGGAGGCAGGTCGTTGGAGTCCTGGTCCCTGGGGTGCCTCTTGACTTCCTACCCTCATTAGCCAGAGGGTGCCCGGCTCCAGTATGGAGGCGTGGCTTTAGTCCTTCGCTTAGGAATGCTGTGGCTGCAATCTGATCTGAGCCTGTCTTCTAGTGATTGACAGCTGCACCGTGGCCATGGCTTCCAACGACACGCCTGAAGGGGTGCGGTATATCTCTTCTAACGTCTGTGGTCCCCACGGGAAGTGCAAGAGCCAGTCGGGAGGCAAATTCACCTGTGACTGTAACAAAGGCTTCACGGGAACGTACTGCCATGAAAGTAAGACCCCTCCCTGGGGAACGGGGAGCAAGGAGTTGGACTGCCTCAGAAAATCAGGTTGCGGTGCTCATTATGTGTAGCATTCAATTTGGGCTCCGAGACTGAGGTTGGTTTCAGTTGCCAGGTGGTTCTAATGCCTCTGAGTTTCTGTATCTTGACTCTTACAAATTCACGGGGTCCCTCTCTTCTGTAGAAGTTTTTCCCTGGGCCCACCAGGAAACACAAGTGAGGGTATTACATTAAAATGGGGGAGGCATCACCTGGAAGCTTCTGTCCCATTGGAGAAAGTCAGTTTAGAATACAGGCGCCAGGCGCATTTTCTCAGACAGCCATGAAAACCACAGGACAGGGCTTGGTCGGGGCATTCTTTGGCCTTCAGCTCCTCATGTTCATTGTTTTGTTCCATTCACAGATATTAATGACTGCGAGAGCAACCCTTGTCGAAATGGTGGCACTTGTATTGATGGTGTCAACTCCTACAAGTGTATCTGCAGCGATGGCTGGGAGGGGGCCTATTGTGAAACCAGTGAGTCTGTGGTTCTTTGCGACTCTGCGGTGGACGGTCCCCTTAATCTGGGATGCATTTGTGTGCAATGGCAATTTCTAAAGATTAGGGCCCCAACAATTTCTGTAGTGGGGACTCAGACCTTGTGTTTACTAATGTCAGGGGCCTTGGCTGCAAAGCTCTAGAAAGAGACCAGAAATGAAGATAGTAAATATCCCTGCTTGCAAGGAAAGGCACTTAATTATTTAAATTCTTTCTTCTCTTACCAAACTTGCGACATTCAAAGTTGGGAGCTGCTTTATTTCCTAAAAACAGACTTGGAGGTGGTCACCAGGGGCTAGAGGAGGCTGTAGGAGAGTTTGTGGTCCTGGGTTGTATTCAGCTTGTGTCTCCTCTTTGGTTCTAGATATTAATGACTGCAGCCAGAACCCCTGCCACAATGGGGGCACATGTCGAGACCTGGTCAATGATTTTTACTGTGACTGTAAAAATGGGTGGAAAGGAAAGACCTGCCATTCACGTAAGTGTTCACCATCCTGAGTCCTGGTGCTGTACTCTTTGGGAGGCACCAGCAGGGGCTCACAAAGATATATTCTTCCTTCAGGTGACAGCCAGTGTGACGAGGCCACATGCAACAACGGTGGCACCTGCTATGATGAAGGGGATGCGTTTAAGTGCATGTGTCCTGGTGGCTGGGAAGGAACAACCTGCAATATAGGTAACTTGCTCCTATCTGAGTGTCTGTTGGTGAGCTCCTGGATCTGGGTCCTGCCCCTCCAGACAGTTTCTGGATACTCACAGTAGCGGGTCTTGGCCCTGTCTTACAGCCAGGAACAGTAGCTGCCTGCCCAGCCCCTGCCATAATGGGGGCACCTGTGTGGTCAATGGCGAGTCTTTTACGTGTGTCTGCAAAGAAGGCTGGGAGGGACTCATCTGCACACAGAGTGAGTGTCCTCCCCCCCTTGAACTCTCCCAGGGTTGCTGGAGCATATCCTGACACCCTTGGGGACTTGCAATAGAAACCAGAAGCAGTGTTGTTTGATGTCTGCTTTTGTATCACCTGGGTCCGTATTAATGACTTGATGGGCTGCAGCCCTGACCTGGGCATGAGAAAGTCGCTGGTGAGATAAGTGGAGACAGATGGCGTCTTGGTTCCCAGCTCTGGGGCTGACCAGCAGCCTGCTGTCTTCCATTCTCTCACACTCCACAGTCCCCTCCTGGGCCTCTTCCTGTGTACATGTGTCCCATGGCAAATGAAACCCAGTGTGCTGCAGGCCTGGTTCCAATTCAGCAGAGGTTTTAAGCATATTTGGCTGGTGTTAACTGTGACTTTATCATTTGGGTGTTGTGGAAATAAATGTTTTTTTCCTTAGGGCTAAGACCCCTTTCCCAGCTGTGTCCTCACTGTCGCCTTTCCTTTGCAGATACCAATGACTGCAGCCCTCACCCCTGGTAAGTGACAACCTTGAGGCTGGCACTTAGTGGCGGTAGCATAGGACCTCCTGGGGATCATGTTTGAAGTGCAAGTTCTGATTCAGGTCTGGGTGGAGCTCTGCTTTTCTAACAAGCTCCCAGGTGATCCCCATCCTGCTGCTTGAAGGACCACACTTTAATTAGCCAGGTTGTGTCTTCATTTAGAGGAGTGGTTCTAAACCTTGGCTGCACATAGGAATCACCGAGGGAGTTTTTAAAAGTCCCAGTGCCTGAGCTGCACCCAAGACTTAGGAAATGAGATTCTCTGGGATAGGGCTGAGGCATCAGTATTTATAAAGCTACCATGACTGGGCGGGGTGAGGGGGTAGGGGGGGTGACCACCAAGGGTGGGAGCCAAGGATTGCAGTTGGCTATGTGGGACAGATAGTACTGTGGATGAAGAAGCTGCTTACTGAACTGTGGTCTCTGCTTTCTTTTTAGTTATAATAGTGGCACCTGTGTGGATGGGGACAACTGGTACCGGTGCGAATGTGCACCAGGTTTTGCTGGGCCGGACTGCAGAATAAGTAAGGACACCCTGGTTTTCCCAACTGCTCTCCAATCTGTTTCCCTTCCCAGCTTCAGATATTTTTTATTTATTTATTTTTTTTTTTATTTTTTTTTTTTTTCATCTTTAGAAATAGTTAAGGCCACAGTTCCCAACCCTGACAAACAAGTAATCTGCCTTCAGCCAGGTTGAGGGTGCCTGGCTGGGGCCTCCTGGGTGTCATGTATAGTCTTCTGTGTGGTACAGCGCCCCCCTTGTTCCTGGGGAGAGTGCTAGCCATAGAGTCTGACATTTAAGTATTTCCTTGTGACTAACTTGAAATTATAGGCAAATGAGTACTGGCACAGTGACACTGCTGCAGGACCAAACTAAGGCAGACGGAAGAGCCTCGAGGGGCTGCCCTGCCTGGGTTTACCAGGCCCCAGAGAAGTGATGAGAGCAGATGAGAGGCACACATAATGCAGTTTCTCAGAGCTGAAAGCTTACTTTTTGTTGTGAGCTTTTGACCTACATTTTACATGCTATTTTTTAGCAAGAAATCATGATAAAATAGTTGTATGTTGTTTAGCTTTTGTCCTCAGATCGTTTGAAATTTTACTGCTGCTTGAAATCCCCAGATCTGAGCTCTGGCACTAGATGGGGGGACAGGTTGGATCTGCTTGATGCTCCTTCATTGGGAAGTAGCAATTAGAGCTTTGGGGCCATGCTGGGCCTGCTGCCTATTTCTAAAACTGGCTTTTAATTTAAAAAAATATATATTTTAAAGTTCTGGGGCTTGGACATGGGGCTTTTGCACTGAGCTACATCCTTGGACATGGGGCTTCTGCAGCTGAGTTACCTAGGCTGGGTTCAGTCCTTCTGTGTCAGTCTCCCAGAATGCTAGGAGTACAGGAATTACCCACTACACCGGGCTTCAAGTTTTACTATGACATAACCACACTTACTCGTTTACCTACTGGCTGTGGCTAGTTAGATGGCCACAACAGAAATGAGTGGTTGAGACAAAGAGCTTGTGGCCTGCAAAGCCTGGACTCTTTCCTAATCCCTTTGAGCAAAATTTGCTGGCCCTGCTCTAAACTGTACTGTCAGGAAAAAAAAGGAACTTGAGTTAAAAATTGGTATCTCCTGGCTATTAGAAGTCAGAATGATGTGCTCTGAGGGTCCATCACTGGTCGTGCCTTTTTAGGAGATTAATGATCTGTTTCTTTACTTGGGCGCTGGTCATTTGAGTGAAAATTCAGTAGGCCTGTAATAATTTGAATGCTTTTCTGGGTCTATAAAAAACTTTGCCTACAGCCATAGAGCCTAAGTGTGAACTCTTTTCTTTTTTTGTAGACATCAATGAATGCCAGTCTTCACCTTGTGCCTTTGGGGCAACCTGTGTGGATGAGATCAATGGCTACCGGTGTGTCTGCCCCCCAGGCCACAGTGGCACCAAATGCCAGGAAGGTATATGTGCCAGGTCCCTGCTGCCAGCCATGTGCCCTCTGGCATGAGCAGATTGACTGTTCATGAGTGGGTGTCATGCTCAGGGAGGAAGCACTGAGTGGAGGCTGCAGGGAATGGAGCCCATGAAGGGTAGCATTTGATTTCATTCAGCTCCTAAGTGTAGTAATGCCATTGTAACAAACCATTTGAAAACTTGGTTTTTGGTGGTCGACAGAGTCACCAAGCTCAGTGGTGAAAGCCTGGTTAAAGGGCGTCTTGGGTCACACTGACTGACGCTGCATTAGCCAAAGCAGATCACATAGCTGGTTGAAGATGTCAAAGAAGAGTGCATACCTACCCAGCGTAGGAGGAACTCTCATCACATGGCCAAAGCCATGGGTGTAACTGTTTCATAATAAGGATAAAGTAAAATAGTAAAGACCATGATCTGGTCTGCGGAAGAAGCTCCTACTCACACGTCTCCACCTCTCAGTTTCAGGAAAACCTTGCATCACCATGGGGAGCATGATACCCGACGGTGCCAAGTGGGATGAGGACTGCAACACGTGCCAGTGCCTGCATGGTCGGATTGCCTGCTCCAAGGTAGGGCACGAGGAGGGTGGCCAAGTTGCCCATGGCCCCCATGGCGTTGGGGGGACTTTTGGCTAAGCTGGTGGCTTCTGGCTTCCTTTCCCTAGGTTTGGTGTGGCCCTCGACCTTGCCTGCTCCACAGAGGGCACAGTGAGTGCCCTGGTGGGCAGAGCTGCATCCCTATCCTGGATGACCAGTGCTTCGTGCGCCCCTGCACTGGTGTGGGTGAATGCCATTCTGCCAGTCTGCAGCCAGTGAAGACCAAGTGCGCCTCGGACTCCTACTACCAGGATAACTGTGCAAACATCACATTCACCTTTAATAAAGAGATGATGTCACCGGTAGGTGACAACCTCAGCTGGGAATGTGTGCATGCTTATTTTAAAGCAAGAGTATCATAAGCTAAGATCTACTTCCCTTTAGCCTAAATGTTTGTCTTTAGCAGTGAGGATTGAATTTAGCCAGAGTTGATCAAAAACATCAGCCCCCCTTTTTTCCTTCTGGTCTCTTATGTGTATGGATTTTTGAAAAATTGTTCTAGGGTCTTACCACGGAGCACATTTGCAGTGAACTGAGGAATCTGAATATTTTGAAGAATGTGTCTGCTGAGTATTCAATCTACATAGCTTGTGAGCCCTCCCCTTCAGCAAACAATGAGATACATGTGGCCATTGTGAGTATAAGACCTGTTCACACTGTTATTTGATGGCAAGGGAGTTAAACTTCAGTTAACCAGTATCAAATAGAACAGTTACACTGAAAATATATTATGTGCTGTCCTATAATTTAAAATGCTTCCATTAAGTATCCCCCAAATCAAGTCTGGCAATCTCTTCTCCAGTCTGCTGAAGACATACGAGATGATGGAAACCCTATCAAGGAAATCACGGACAGAATAATTGATCTTGTTAGTAAACGGGATGGAAATAGCTCACTTATTGCTGCTGTTGCAGAAGTGAGAGTTCAGAGGCGACCTCTGAAAAATAGGACAGGTAAGTATCAAGTGGGATGGTCCCTTTTTGTGATGCCTGTCAAACTGATCTTATTATACCATGCAGCAAGGCCTATAAAGGATTATCTGTGCCCCCTTCCACCTCCCAGAGCCTTGTAACTGGTGAGACAACTGAAGTCAGCCAACTTGACCAAGGTCACATGGCTATTGGTGACACAAATCCACCTGACTTTTTCTCTGCCAACCAGCTACATATTCTTGTTCACAGGCTTCTACAGAAGAGATATTATCTAGGTTCACTGCAGATCCCTGGTGCAGAGCACCACCGTGCCCTGGGCAGGACCCTATATAAAGCCTGACTTAGCATTCTGGAGTCATGGCATGGCCTGCCTTGAACACTGAGGCACTGGTTGCATGGATATCTTGATGGTCCTTCCTGCATGACACCTAGTCTCTCCTTTTAAGGACCTCAAGCACGAGTGTTCTTGCTAGGCCAGAAATGGGGGCACACAACCATGGTATTTGAACTGCATGGTTGGAGTAGGTTTTTGGTAATTCTGAAAAGGTGCTTCAGCCATGATCTAGTTGAGTAGCCAGATTCCCTTGGACTTCGCCAGACAGAGTTCTCCCATGTGAAGTCAGAGACTGTAGGAGCTGCCACCATGCTGGTCTCTCTGGGAACAAGTATCAAGGTCTCCAAGGGCCTTGATCCCACCAGCACTTGCTTATCAAGCTGTGACATGACAATATGCAATTGTGAAAAGGGACTTGTCCCCCTCTTGGCATCTGAGGAAAGGACAACCCCTATTGGTATTCTTTTGTTCCCATAGTGTGATGGCTTTTTTTTTTTTTTTTTCTTTTGAGAGTTAATTGGTTCTGTGCCTGCCCTACAGATTTTCTGGTTCCTCTGCTGAGCTCTGTCTTGACGGTGGCTTGGATCTGTTGCTTGGTGACAGCCTTCTACTGGTGTGTGCGGAAGCGGCGGAAGCCAAGTAGCCACACGCTCTCAGCCTCTGAAGACAACACCACCAACAATGTGCGGGAACAGCTGAACCAGATCAAAAACCCCATTGAGAAGCATGGGGCCAACACGGTCCCCATCAAGGATTATGAGAATAAAAACTCAAAAATGTCTAAGATAAGGACACACAACTCAGAAGTTGAAGAGGATGACATGGATAAACATCAGCAGAAAGCCCGGTTTGCCAAACAGCCAGTGTACACACTGGTAGACAGAGAGGAGAAGCCCCCCAATGGCACACCAACTAAACATCCAAACTGGACAAACAAACAGGACAACAGGGACTTGGAAAGTGCCCAGAGCCTAAACCGGATGGAATACATCGTATAGCAGGCAGTGGGCACTGCCACCACTAGGTAGAGTTGGAGGGCACTTGGGGCTTGTATTCTTTAAACTATTGTCACACTCGAGTCCGAGGCTGTTGTTGACTTAGGATCCCTGTGTTAATTTAAGTTTCGACAAGCTGGCTTACACTGGCAATGGTAGTTTCTGTGGTTGGCTGGGAAATCAGGCGCTGTGTCTCACAGCTATGCAAAAACTAGTGGCAAGTGCCCCGGGTGTGTGCCACATCCCCAGCTGCCAGCACCTGGCCCTCAGGCTCCTAGGACAATGCCCAGGACCCCAGTTCCTGAGCTTCCACTTCTGCCGGTCGTCCTAATGGTGATGCAGTCTTAGGATCATAGTTTTATTTATATTTATTGACTCTTGAGTTGTTTTTGTATATTGGTTTTATGATGACGTACAAGTAGTTCTGTATTTGAAAGTGCCTTTGCAGCTCAGAACCACAGCAACTATCACAAATGAGTTTATTTATTTTTTTTATTGTATTTTTGTTGTTGTTGAGGGAGGGGGGACCCTGATGTCAGCTGTTGCTGGTAAAATGAAGAATTTAAAGAGGAAATGTGTCAAAAGTAGAATTTTTGTATAGTTATGTAAATAATTCTTTTTTATTAATCACTGTGTATATTTGATTTATTAACTTAATAATCAAGAGCCTTAAAACATCATTCCTTTTTATTTATATGTATGTTTAGAACTGAAGGTTTTTGATAGCATTGTAAGCATATGGCTTTTTTGTTGTTGTTGTTTTTGAACTTATTTTCTCATTACTTGTTGTCTATAAGCCAAAATTAAGGTGTTTGAAAATAGTTTATCTTAAAACATTAGGATGGGCTACTGTGCCCAGGATACTGATAACGATGGAATTTTTTTTTTTTTGTACGACGTCAGATGTTAAAACACCTATATAGCATCACTTTAAGACATGTTTTAAGGACTGACTGAGGCAGTTTGAGAATTAGTCTAGAACAGGTTTTTTTTTTTTTTTTTTTTTTTTTTCCTCTGCTTTAGACTTGAAAAGAAGAGACAGACAGGTGATCTGCTATGGAGCAGTTTAAGGGAACAAGTTGAACTATGACTTAACGTAGCCAAAATGTGAGTGGTTGAATATCATTAAAAATATCCAATTAATTGTGTGAAGTTGAAAGCACACCAATCTTATTTTGTAAATTGTGATTACTTTTCACCATTCATATGTAATACTGAACCACTTGTAAATTTGATATTTTTTTTTTATCTACTGCATTTAGGGAGTATTCTAATAAGCTAGTTGAATACTTGAAGCATAAAATGTCCAGTAAGATCACTGTTTAGATTTGCCACAGAGTACACTGCCTGCCTTAAGTGAGGAAATCAAAGTGCTATTACAAAGTTTAAGATCAAAAAGGCTTATAAAACAGAGTAATCTTGTTGGTTCACCTTTGAGACCGTGAAGATACTTTGTATTGTCCTATTAGTGTTATATGAACATAAAAATGCATCTTTGATGTGTTGTTCCTGGCAATAAATTTTGAAAAGTAATATTTATTAAATTTTTTGTATGAAAACATAGAACAGTGTGGCCTCTTCTGAGCTGACACAGTCTTGCCTGACTCTGCTGTACCCTTGCTACCCTGACTGATCTATGCCTGCTGGTAACCAGGTCTAACAGGTTGTGCCTGACAGGGGCAAGGAGAAAGAAATGAAAGGCTTTCCAACCACAAAACTCACTGAAGTTCTCAAAAAAACCTCAGAGCTTCTGTGAAGCTGGAGCTGTGGGAGCCCCGATTCCCTTGTTATTCAACAGCAAGTGTGAATACTGCTTGAATAAACACCACTGGATTCATGGCATGCAGTGTGGAGGTGAATTGTTTGGGAGCACTCATGGGAAATGCTCACCGCACTAAAGGGCTTTTAAACAATTTGGAATTGGTGTTGGGGGATGAAGTGGGAGATTTAATGTTTTCTCTTTTTACCCCCTGGCTATCTGTATTAACACCACTGTCCTGACCTGGAGGTCACACCCTTATGCCTCTCCTAAAAGCTTACCTATGAGGGTGGCTTCCTCAATGCACAGCAGGGAGCAGTTAGAAACTTTGGCCTGCAGAATGAATGCTGGGCTGGCCTCATTGTGCAGCCTTAGGGTAATGCCTGCTTGGTCTTCCATGAGGTTCCAGGGTCTCAAAGACCACCAAGAGGAGCTGTTGCTTTCTGTCTGCTGAGATTTGGAAGCCAACAGCATATTGTTTGAGAGCCTTGCTGCCTCTGTTGGGTGGGGAAGCTCTGCCTCCAACTTCTCTGCTGCAAAGGAGAAGTAAACGGACTGTGTCCAGCAATTGTGTGGAGGCCCTCTGGGCTCTTGCCTTTTTTTTTTTTTTTTTTTTTTTCTGTACTGGAAACAGTGTTTCAGCATTCAGACATAGACACTCACCTGGGGTTTCACAGTGTAAGTCCAACTAATGCAACAGATTTTAGACGGAAAGGGTGACAGGGATTTTTTCTCAAGGAACTTCTTTCTACTACTAGAATAGGATTTGTTCTCTGATGGGCCACTTGTTCAGTCATGGGTGATGATGGGCTTCATGCCCCTGTCCCCTTGGGTATAAGGACTGAGAGTCTGGTGGCTCCCTGAAGAGCCACAGACTCCACGTGGACAAGTCTAGGTTCCCATGATAGCATCCTGCCTTGGTGTAGCAACACTCTGTGATTAATCTTTGCCAGTAGTCAGCTGGTTTCTGTAGGGTTGAGGCGAGGTGGGGGGAAGGAGCAGTACAGACCCTTAAGCCAGGAGACAGTCCGGTTTAGCAGCGCTGACTTCAAACACCATCCTGAAGCAATACCTTGTTCTGGTAGTTTGTAAACTTGGATTCTGCAAGACCCCAGAATTCCTTGGGAAGCTGCCAAATAACTTTGTGCCAAGAAAAAAAAAAATAATGAGCCTTTGCAATTCTTCATTCCACAAGGGAAGTGTTTTGAGGTTCATGGTACTGTCTTGAGGAGGCTTCCGTCTCAGACACTTTGGTAGTGGGAGTTTACACATCAGACTCCTGGGCATGGTGCAAAGTCAGAATCTTAACTGAAAAAAGACAGAAGCATGCAGTGAAGCCCTGGTTATCCTGGGCTTAGCAGTGTGGAAAAGGGATTCTCCTTTACAATTCCCCATGAATATTCTCAGCCCTATTTAAAGGGGCCTAGAGGAGAGAATCTTCCATCTACAAAGCTGGCTAACGAAAAGATCCTAGCATTATAATATACTGTGCACTCCAAGAAAGGATTAACTTGAAGCTGTTTGCTTTAGGAATGAAACTATCCTGAGAGTTTAGACTTAACACAGTGCAGAATTGGAAAAGGCAGAATCTTACCTAAAAGCCAAATGAAAATAAGGGGTCACAAGGGTAACTTGGTGAGTTTCTCTTAAATGCAGATATTCAGGTCAGACCTGGCCCAAAAGCTGCTTAGATCAGACTCACCAAATTTAGGCCCAGGAATCTCATTTTTCAACAAGCTCTCCACTGCTACTCTTCCTCAGCCTAAGTACAGTAAAATGGGGAACAACTCTGCTGAAGTTCTAAAGTTTAAGCTCTTCATTAACTAGAATGTTTTTCCTCCTTGTTAAACTGAATTAAATAGCCTGGAAGCCAGTTTGTTGTAAAATTGCCACCTGACATCATTTTTAAGTAAAATAATTACACAGTCCCTTGAGCAAGTTGTGGTCTAAATGCTTCATCTTTACTAGCTGATCTGAGGGGTCAGTGAGTCAAAGCTAAAGTTTTAGTAATATTTCTTAGGTACCAAAGAGCCAGAGGAATGAGTGTGTTGGTTTCCCACCTTTCTACATGGTTTACACCTGCGTGTCACATAGTTAGCAGGTGTGTAACTTAAAAACTAGTTGCTTTTGAAGAAAAAAGTCTACAGGGGTTTGAAGTTGGGCTGAGCAATAATCCACACTTCCTTTTGGACTGTGGGTCTCTCTTGCCTTCACTGGGAATGAGAAACAGGAGTTCAGAGGTTCTCGGTCTGGGAAGACACAAACATGGGTTATGGGAAGCCTCCTCCTGCTAATGTGTATTTATACTTTGTAAGCTCTGATTCATCCAAGCATTGAAACAGAAATCTGCTTCCTGAGGTTCTGTTTTTAAATAGACAGTTTGCAAAAACAACAGTTATTTTTCTTAACATTTTTTTCCACCCCACAAGCAGCTAAACATCCCAGCTCAGACTATGTCAGTTTCCAGCAATGCCAACAGCCTGGATATGTGAGGTAGAAGGGTGCCTCTAGGCAGTTCTTTAGGGTTCTGGCCCCAGCAGTCTTAAAAACAGTTTAGAAACCATTAGGGCAATCTTGTTGCATCACTTCAAATCTGTGAGACATTTCTAGGCATATTAAAAATAACGAATTTCTTTTTGTGAACATTGCCTTGAGATGGCTATTAAAATGTATGTGTGTGGATGTGTGTAGTGATGTTTGTGGAGCTGCCTGGCTGATGAGGGGCCCACCTCATCAGCCAGGTATATTCTGGGAGCCTGTCAAAAGGCGTGGCTCCCTTGCTTTGGACATATATTCTACCTGTACTACTTGCTCTTGCATGCTGGGCACAACCTTCCTGGCATAGAGTCTGTTTCTTTCAAGTTGAAGGCGGCTTTTATAAGTCTCAAATTATGTATCGTTATGCATGGGTCCAGTATTAACCTGTGATATGCAAGTCAGGAAAATTAACTTGGAGTGTAAAGGCTCTTAAATCCACTAAGAGCCTTGAATGGAAGTCTGCCCGCTGCCTCTCCACCCCCTGCAAATATCCATACCAGGGCACCCAAGGGTTGTATTATTCACAGAGCAAGTCCGATGCCAGCAACATGAAAGTTCACAGCTTTGTTTTAAACAGAAGCTCTCCTGGCAGGGCCAGTGGGGCTCTCTGGTGATCCCAGAGAGAAATACAGGTTTGCAGCTGGCTTCCTAATGACCACTCCGGCAAGCAAATTGCTTGGCCCACTCTATTTTGCACTCAAAGGGGGAGATGCTGCTTTGTCCAACCTTGCTAAGATAAGTGCATTTGAGACTTGGCGATCATTAATACAACTGGTGATCCATTTTCTCCACCAAAAGATCCACCCCTGCTACTTTCCCAGAAGGAGAAAAATGGGGTCAAAAAAGGTTCTTGGATTTCTTGTACAGTTGGCAACAGCCAGAACTAAGATGTGGGTCTTCATCCTGGGCTGCTGTGTCATGTGCCTCAGAGCTATGGTAACCAAAAGTGGATGCAAAGGCTCCAGGAGCAAAGACTGTCCCTGACTTGAGCTAGCTCAGACTATAATATGGCATCACCAGAAATGGTGGATCAATAGGTAGTTTCTGAATCAAAGGCAGATTAAGTCCCTTTCTTTTGTAGGTTGTTCCTTTGTTCTTGGGAAGTATCAGATTCCACTTCATAGAATTAGAATATAAATTGCAGAAAAGAGATTTGGAAAAGAAATGTACACCAACTCTGGCAGAGCACACCTTACAAGTGCAACCATGTCCACATGTGTATGCCCTCCCACATGCGTTTTCCTGCCTTGTTCAGGGCTGTACTGCTGTTCACTGTGCCTGGGACCCAAGTGCAAGCATCCTGGGTGGGATCAGGTGACTGTAGTGACAATTAGGTTTCACTGCGTGTTGCTGACAACGCCCGCTTCCCTTGGCAGGTTCCTAGCAGGTTATCATAGACTTCATCTGAGCATTGCAAATCCTAAAATCCAAATGGCTTGAATGCGATGAAGCTTACCAGGTCCAGTGTGCAGCTGGGCTGGCACACATACTCTGGGGAGTTCCTACAACTGCCTGCGGGTAGCTCTGTTTCCTCTGCTGACATCCCTAAAGACCTTCTCCCCTCCCAGCACTGACAGATTAGAAACCATTCCATAGGTCATCTTTAACCTACTTGCCATGTCAAGGTATGCCAGGACTGCAGAAGTTTCCTCTTCACAGAGGCACCCATATGGAATAACTTGGAACCCCCCCCCCCCCGAGAAGAAACATAAACTTTCCAAATAAGATACCTTAAAGAAGCTTCCTCTGGCTCTTCAGTGATGTTACTTGAGAGTTCTGCTGAATATTCAAGGCATAAAGCAGAAAAGAGCACAAATGTGAAGCAGCATACGACTGTATACAGACAAGGGAAACATGCCTATAGGTAAAGCAAAGGGCCAAGAGGGGCAGCGGGTAAGGCCTGGACACTGGACACCACAGCTTTTGGCATCCACGCGCTAGCACTTTCTGGCCCTTGCTTGAACAGTGCCAGCTATAGTGCACTTACTGAAGTGCTCTGAACATTTCCTCCAGAGCATCCTGCCTTCACACGGCCTGACCTGTGGCTCGACCCTGACTTTCACCTTCTCAGTGTGCAAAGTCTGGTGTGTGCTGTGCGGCTAAGGACAGCACTCCAGAGCCAGACATCCTGGATTCCAGTCAAGCTCTTCTTGCCTAATTCCTGGTTTGGAATTTCCTATTGTGGCCTAACAACTGTTTCTGGGTTTTGGGGTTCGACAGATAGACTTCAGAGGCCCTGCCACTTACTAACTTGAGTTTCCAAAATTCCTGTTTCAGTTTCCTCATCAGGGTGACAATGAACCTGTTCCATGTGGCATTCATGAAAAGGGCTACAAAAAGAACACTGCTATTCGTACTTTCTCCAAGCAGCCTGTGATATGGAAAGTCCTTTAAGAGATTGAGGAACTCAGGTAGATTCCAACAATGGTGGCCTTTATCTCCATTAAACTACACCCCCTGTCAAAGAAGGGCAATGCCAGGGGTGGAAAAACTATTAGAGAGGAGACCCAAACTATAGCCCCAAACCCAATGACTTATTGCCAAGCGCCAACACTGCCACTAAAAGTGAATGCTCGATTTTAGTTTACAAAAAACAACTTGCGCATAAACATCTTTTGTCTTAAAAGAAAAACATGTGTGCCATAGGTTGCCTCCATTGAACCAGGTGGTAGTCAGAGTTCTATGATGGGGGGGCTGGGAAGATAAGATGGCTCAGTGGTCTAAAGCATCTGTTTAGGCAAGCTTAGGCAAGCAGGGACTGCAGTTTGATCCCCAGCACCACATGCTGCCCCAGCCCTGCCTCCAGGGTGGGCTCAGCCAGCCACAAAAAAAAAAAAAAAAAAAAAAAAAAAAAAAAAATCTATGACGGGCCCCCATGATTCCTCACCCCTGGTTATTCAACTAAATACTAATCCAGATACTGTGAAACGAGTTTTGCAGACATACAAGTCCCAAATCAACCTTTAACTATAGGTTACCCAGTTGAGGCTGATCTGGTCACAGGATTTTTTTTTTTTTAAAGAGAAAATCAGTTTTCTCTGGTTACACAGGAAAAAATCAGAAGATTCAAGGTGTGAAAAGACATTCAAGAAAATGGAAGTTTCTTTATTAATGAAATGGAGGGGGCCACGTGGCAAGGACCTGAGAGCAGCTTCTAGGAAACCCTGGCCAACAGCCAGGGCAAGGGGAGTCCTCTCTAACTACAAGGTGCTCAATTCTGCTACCAATGCAAAGGAACTTGCTTTCACTAGAGGAACCACCAGATGAGGATGGAGCCTGGTTGGTGCCCTGGTTGGTGCCCTCAGGAGACCCTGAGCAGAAGACCTAACTAAAAGGTATCACAGACCATGGGGTAGTGCACATGTGTTGTTTTAACCCACTAAGTTTATGGTAATTTTTTCCACAGCTTTAGAAAACTAATGCAAGCCTCTTACAAAGGGAAATGAAACAGGCCATGTCCCATGTAGATGCTGTATTTGGTGGAGACTATACAAATTGTCGGCTTTTTCCTTGATCAATTCAGGGCCTGTTACCAGTGTAGCAGAAAGAAAAGCTCATTCAAGAGGAGAATGAACTACAGGACTGGAAAAAAAAAAAAAAAAAAAAAAAAAAAAAAAAAAAAAAAAAAAAAAAAAAAAAAAAAAAAAAAAAAAAAAAAAAAAAAAAAAAAAAAAAAAAAAAAAAAAAAAAAAAAAAAAAAAAAACCTTGGGTGCCCAATTAAATTCCACAAGTGTGTGGTCTGCAAGTTTAGATAGCTGACTTAAGCCTGTTCATAATGAGAATTACAACACAGTTCTTTCCTTGGTCCCTCCCACTCCCACTAGTTTTAAAAAAGTAGTGCCTACTGAGGTGAACTCAGGTGCCTGGCTTTGGAGGACTCTAGGACATGAAGCCCCTAGCTAGTTTTCTATCTTTATGAAATGACACAATGCTATTTGGCTCTTGTTTTCTTTATATGATTTTCATGATGGATAGCATCTCAAAAATACTTTGCAATAGTCCCCTCTCCATAGTAGCCCTTCCCTACAAGGGGCTTCCCTTGTCATCACTCCACTGGAGCCATTTCTTCTGACTGGGTCTACCTTTTTCTTCCACCTTATTTCCTCTCTCCCAAGTGTGCTCTCATGGTAAGCAGCTGTCTAGGTAGACTGCATAGCTGTTGGCAGAAAGTTAAGGTTTTTCTTAAATGTAGTAAGCTTTCCTTAAGTCTTATTGGGACTTGGAATTAGACTTGACAAACACACAAGAGTCAAAGTCATTTCTATAACCTAAGCCCCCAAACAGCTTGATAAATCAGTCCCAAGAACTACAAATCCATGAAAAAACCTCACCAGTTTGCTGGAGGAAATTTACAGATGGATGGAGAGTCTGCTAATCTTTGAGCCCATAGAGATTTTAGATGAGATCTACAACATTCTTCAAAATGGAGATTCTTAGCATCAAAACAAGAACCCTGTGTGTTAGCAGACAGCTCTTGCTCCCAGAGTTGCTTTTAAACTGATGGACACTTTTCACTGGACAGCCACCTAAGAAAGCTCTCAGAGGTCCTGGGCTCTGATCATATTGTCTCTACCCTACTCTAGATGGTTACTGTACTGATGAACACAATGCTTCGGGACACTGGAAAATGGCTCACTAGGACAGTATTTTAAGAATATACAGATAAAGATATACAGATAAAGACTTCCTGCTGTTTCATCAATCTCTGGTGTTCTTATAGGAAGATTTTTGAGGATTTTCCAACTGGGATACATGTTGGACGCTCAGCACGAACTCCCACATCCTGGATGGAGGTTACTCTGATTTACCTTTCCATCTTCTGCCTCTGACAACAGGAATGGACCAGCTGGTCTGAGCCCTCCCAGGCACTTGCAGTGGGTTTGGGAAAGAGCCCTCCGTGTTCTTCTCACCAGTCAAGCATGTGAAAGAGGGTTTGAAAAGGTCCAGAGAATCACTGGGCTCAGAAAACTTCCCAGTCAATCCATCCATCGCCTCTTTGCCAATCTGTCCACAGTTCCAGGGGCAGGTGGGGAGAGGGATGTGAGGCAAATAAAAGCAGGAGCACTGTGTGCCTTCAAGTGTGTGTGTGTGTGCATGCTTGCGTGCATGCGTGTGTGTGTGTGTCCAAGCTTACAGACAGGACTAGCAATAGAAGAGCAGGCAAGAGGGCGTGGGATACTGGGAACTCATTTATAAAAGCTCTTCTGCCCTAAAGCAAGTCAAACTCCCTGCTGAGGAGTTGCTTTTTCTTCCTCCCCTTTGAATCTTCAGTGCTGAACTGACCTCTCCCCTAGCAGAGGTCAGTGACCCCCGCCTGCCCTGCACACACTCAGCCTTCTGGGGCTTGCTTGACTTCAAGCCTGAGCCTGTGCAGGAGAGCAGTCCTCAGCTCAGCCTTCTGACAGAAAAGCTGTGGAAAACACCATGAAGAAGCTGGTCTTTTTTTTTTTTTTTTAAAAAAAAAGAAATACGTATGTACATCATGTTTAAAAAAAATCTTCTGGGAACTGTGCACAAAACAAAAAGCAAGCCTACGAATTGTACATCATTGCAGAGCCTGTCCCACAGCCTATTTCACTCCCTAAATAAATCAGGCAGGGTAATGAATGAGGTTTTAGGAAATGTAACTGAACTTAAAATACAAGGTCAGTATCTCATCCTAGGTAATCCTTCGGAGGATGAGAAATTCTCGTGATTTTCCCACAGGGTTATTTCAGATGCGCTTCCTGAGCCAAACTATTTTAAAAGCGTTCATTCTTCTACTGTTCTGCCAAATGCTAACTTGAGATTCACACGCACTTTCAGAGAGCCTATTAATGATATTAATGATCATGGATCAAAGGCAAACTCTAGAGGTTTATGTAAGAATTTCAGACAATTATTTAGGTGCTTTAAAAACTCTTACAAAGGAGGGTAACAATTTCCCAATGCTGGCAAAGGCTAAGTGTTGTGTTCGCTTGTGTAGGGTCCAATGTAGCAGAACAAATGCAAGAGGCCTTAGCAGAAAACAAAACACATCTCTTTCTGAGCTTTAAAAACTTCTGACTGCTGACTATGCCTTATTTCTAAGCTTTCTTACTCATTTGAAACTAGGCACATTTTGGATTTGCAGGAAGCCAACTTTCTGAGTCTTCACTCACCCTGCCTCTTTTAGCATCTAGTACACACACACACACACACACACACTCACCCTGCCTCTTTTAGCATCTAGTACACACACACTCACTCACTCTACATTTTTAAGCTACTTTTTTTTGTGGTACCAGGGATTGAACTCAGGACCCTGAGCTTGCCAGGCAGGCGCTTATTCTACTGAGCTATCTTCCTGGCCCCTATGCTACTTTTTAACTGTGGCATCACATGAAAATTACTGATGGGCATTAAAACAAAATGAATCTTAGAGATTCTGAACAAACTAGCACCTACCTAGGTGACTCCAGCGTGTGGCCAGTGTAGAGAATCGTTTATTATATACATGGAGAAATGAAGACATAGCAGTGGTATGTTTACCTGACTACTCAGAGGTATGGGTGGCATTTAAAATATTAATTTATATGACATATGAAAAGAAAGACTGAGGCATGTAAGACTAAGCTTTCCCAATTACTAGAAATACAGCCATTTGGACCCATTTTCCAGCTTGCAGCATCCTGCTGCTTTCCTGGGCTGCTGTCCCTAGCCCAGGCCCCCTGCTCAAGGCAGGGCCACGTGATGTGCCTCCATGACCAGGAACATGAAGAAGGTCGGGTTATGCTTTACAATTTGTAGTCACTCTCTGCATTTCATGCATAACTCTTCAGATGTATGCTGAAATACTTCTGGATAGTCATGTACAGGCCGCAGGGGGAATTTAATTATCAGTGATCAGAGAGGCTTTACCAAAATAAAAGGTAATGTGGAAAAAGAGCTGCCGCAGGATCTCATCAGTCCTGAGCAAGGCTTAGATGTACACAGAAAACGGAAGCAAACTCACTTGGGGAACATCAAGATTCTCTGGAAAGAGGTCAAGGTCAGGTACTTTAATCCCTCAGGAGAGGTTTATCTTAGCTCACAGTTGGGAGCAGAAACGGAAATGAATGCACAGTGTACTGACCATGGCTGCTCTCCTATAATCTTGTTTTGAAATTTTATACTATTGTATTTATTATTTTTGTTTTTAAAATAAAATTATAGAAGTATAATTTAAGTGAAAGTAAAAATCTTGCACCCAAAAACTTTTAAGGAGCAATTTAATTGCAATGTTTTACTTTGGGTTGTGTATACCAAAATCTTGAGGAACAATGAATGGTTCCAATGGTCCCATGGCTATCTTAACACAGTATTCAAAATCTACCAACTGCTTCTGGGAAGACATTTCTTACAAATGCAACACTTTAAAATAACATGTTTAAAAAAGGGCATTTTATACTTTTTATTCCTTGGGTCTTTTACTTTTTCAAGAACAAAAGTGACACTATCTTTTAAAACATTTTTTCTGGGCCCAGGGAGATAGCTCAATAGAATAAGCACTTGCCTGGCAAGTGTAGGGTCCTGAGTTCAATCCCTGGTACTGCAAAATAAAACAAACAAACCAAACAACAACAAAACAACATTTTTCCATCATAAAACAGGTATACTTTCACTACATAATTTCACCATGCTGACATACACAACTATTTATTTAAAAAGTTTGCAACACAGCAAATAAGACAATAAAGTCAATAGGAAAAAGAGTACTCCTGGTGCTTATGGCAGTGTGAGGTTCCAACTCAAATGAAAAAAGTTATTCTAGGAGGGGACGTTCTGTCAAATTCACACCTGCATGTATTTAATCAGAAGTTTCTGGGCCCAAGGAATGAATTTAGGATTTTTGCTTAAGTAAATCAGGAGTAAAAATTTGTGATATGCTCCTATAATGGCGATTATAACGTAATGTGGTCTATGGTAGTAATTACACTGCAAAATGAAACCTATTTGAATATGTTCAAATTCAAATTCCATAGAGAGTAGTAACTCTAGGTCATTAAAGGTAAACTTATTCCGGTTTCTTCCCTTATGGGGTATATTGACATATTCATTTCCTGTCTTGTTAAATAAATATAGAAACCAAATTAAAGGGAGTTCTGCAGATTTCTGAGTATTTATATCCTAAAACTGCTGTACTAATTACCTGAATTAACTGCATTTTACAATGCTTAATTTATTTTGTACTAAGGAAGGCTTTAAACTGTTAAAAAGGAACCAGCTTAATTTTGAGTTTTTAAAACTTGATCCAACATGTTTTAATTTAGTAGTGTTTCAATACCAAGGAATGAACTCTCTTGTCCTGACAAACCATGCATGGAAATTTCCTCATAAGAAAAAAGAAGAAATGAAGATGATTTCCATATTCAAGTCACAGCATGCTGAACAGAACATTTTGGGCTCATAGGAAGGCCACTGGTTATCTCCCAGGAGGGTTACTCACTCACTTTGTGGAAATGTTACTGTAGGACCCGCCGAGGAGCCTAGGAACCCTGACACAGCCACGCTGAATACAGGCCACTCTCTTGGGCACACGTCTCTTCCCTTACGTGTGCCTCACCCCTGTCAAAAGCTATGGATATATACAATGCCAAAATCCAAACATGATACCAACATGAAAACAAGTTTTGCTGTCCTGTGATACACTGATAGTTCAGAGGTGAGCTATATTCTTCATAAATTAGAGGACTTGAGTATGTACATGGAGGGGCGGGGATAAAGCCTACAGCCACTTGCATGTACAGCATCACTTTACCACCAAATGTTACCCTCAGCCCCCAAGTCTTGCTTTTTAAAAAGTGACACTTGTTTTCCACAATCTTTTAGTACTACAATAAGGGAACAACAACAAAGCCACCGCAAAACTTACTGTCTTCTCCATGTTTGCTTCCTTGATTTAAAGAATCAGGTGTATCTAGCTGACAGTTAATCACCAGTGGCACAGAAAGGAATATGTAAGAAAAATCAGACACTTTCCAGACATCTTTTTGTTTGTGGACATTTATTAAAGTAAAACTAATATCTAAAAAACTTAATATCTACCTATTAAAATGTCATTTGAAAACATATAACAGTGTCTTAGGAACAAGGACATTGAGCAGATTAAAAAGTTAGAAGAGTTCAAAATTATTACATTAATTGGATCTGGTAAATCTCCTCCAAGCCTCATAGGCACAGGGAACTAAATAAAAATTTTGAGTATTAAGTGGTTGTAGAATTTGTTCTTTTTGACTATAAGTATTGACAAGGTCTCATGCTTTCAGACCAAATTACTATTACTAACAATATCAAAATACATGCCAGCAGAGAAACCTTCATATCCCACCTAGTAAGTAAAAAAATCCTGGCATCTATTTCCCCTTTGTACTCCCCAATATCCAAAGAATCACACAATCACTCCAGTAATAAGAGATCCAGGGATGGTGTTTCAGACATGTGGAAGGAAAGTGCTTAAAGGCAAAATTCCTCCAACATATGCCATAGTGTGGGAGCAGAAAGCCACCTCTCACTCTTGTTAATCCTGTTAAAAAGCACTGTACATCAAGGCTGTGAGAATGACCCTATCCATACACAACCCAAGCATGCCATTTTCCCTCTTACAGCACAGGGATTGTTATTTTCCTAAATAAAACAAACTATAGATCTAAGACTTTTCTTGAAAGAAAATTAGTATACATTCACACAAACTGACTTTAAGAATCAAGACTAGGTTAGCTAATGAAATAAAACGTTCTCAATAAAACCTCTGCTGATTTCACTTTCAGTATCTCTAGTTCTAGAGCAGGCAACAGCTTCTGTTTTTATTTTATAATCTTCCAGAAAGCAGTTTTTTATCTACCAATGGGATTACTTGTGCCCTCCCTATTTATAAACTGATCTAATAATTTTAATGATTCAATGAAACAGTGTAAAGAATGTATCCAGAATACAGATCATTCTAACAGAGAGGGCCTATGATGGGACAGTCATCAATGTTTTACCACTTCTCCAAAGTTTCCATTCTGATCAGTCTACCCCGATTGCATACAGAATCAGCTCTGCTGAGGTAGCATTCTGTTGGGCTCACTCTGCCTATGTAGTTCTTTGACTGGAGTCAAAGGGAATGGGAAGAAAGCTAAAAAGGAAAATGAAAAGGATCCTAAGGGCAGGATGATGGTATAGAGGTAGCAGGGCTG
>PVKA01002973.1:32191-116485 GCA_004027165.1 Ctenomys sociabilis | reverse complement strand
AAAAAAAAAAAAAAAAAAAAAAAAAAAAAAAAAAAAAAAAAAAAAAAAAAATTTTAAAAAGACACATTTTTTAAAGATAGGTATGAATTCCCTCTGATGAATATGATCATTATGTATGCATAAGCTGTACCAATAAACTTAATGAAATTTTTAAAAGGACAAAACCAGATGACTGTTCCCATGGTTATTTCTTCATCCTCTGTTCTGCTCCATTGATCAACATTGCTTTTGTACCTGTGCTGGGCTGGCTGCCTTCTCCCCATAAGGTTGTAGTACAGCTTGAGATCCAAGATTGTGAAATCTCCTGCTTTGCTTTTGCTGTCCAGGACCAGTTTTGCTATTCTGGATCTCTTTTAGTTCCATATAAATTTTAGGATTTTTATTTGCTTGTTTGTTCTTTTACTTTTCTGAGAAATGCTGTTGGTATTTTTATTGTAGCCACATTAAATGTATAGATCATGGGCTGGCCAGATAGCTCAGAACATTAAAGCACCTGCTTAGGCAGACACAGGGGCCAGAGGTTTGTTATCCAAGCCTACCATGCTAGCCTCATCCCCGGGCGCACAGAGATGGCAATTGTGACTGGGCAGGTGGCACACACCTATAATCCCAGTGCTTGGGAGGTTGAAAAGAGGAGTATCACTACTAGTCCCATCTACGCAGTGAGACCTTATAGACCCTGTACTAAATGCATTAAAAACAAACAAACAAATATCTATAGATCAGTTTTGGAAATGTAGCCATTTTGACTATTTCTCTTCTACCTATCCAGGAACAGAAGATGCCTTTTCTATTTTCTGATGTCCTCTTCAATCTCTTTATGTGTATGTGTGTGTGTGTGTGTGTGTGTGTGTGCGTGTGAGTGCAGTGGAACTCTATATGGGTGTTTTACTTAAGTTGGTTGATACCTAGACAATTAATTTTTAAACACCACTATTTATTTAGTATTTTAGGGAAGGGTCTACAGGGTGTTCAGAGTCTCACTACTAAATCTGACTCATAGTGATCTGCCTGCTTACTGCCTCCCAAGAGCTGGGATCACAGGTGTGTGCCACCATGCCCAGTCTCAATTGCTGTTTCAGTGCGCCCAGGGTGGGGCTGGCACAATAGGCCCAGGGATCGAACACTGGTGCTTTAATCTGCTGAGCTACTTGGCTGGCCCTTAAACACCATTTTATTTATTTATTTAAAGCAAGCACTTTTTTTTTTTTTTTTTTTTTTTTTTTTTTTTTTTTTTTTTTTTTTTTTTTTTTTTTTTTTTTTTTTTTTTTTTTTTTTTTTTTTTGCCAGAACTGGGGATTGAACTTGCACTTGCCGGGGAAGCACTTATTCCACTGAGCCATCTCCCCAGCCCCTTAAACACCATTCTAAATGGGGTTGTTTTTCTGACTTTTTTTTATCAGCATGTTCATTGTTGGTGTATAAGAACTATTGATTAAAGTACATTGATTTTGTATTCTGCTACTTTCTGAATTTATTTATTCTAAGAATCATCTGCACATAGAGATAGCTGGATTTCTTCCTTTCAAAAACGTATTCACTTTTTCTTTCTCTTTACTGATTGCACTGGCTAAAATTTTAATTAGAATACTAAACAGGAGTGGTGATCATGGATATTTCTACTTGTTCCAGATTTTAAAGGAAATGCTTTCAGTTTTGCCCATCTAGCATGAGGTTGACAATGAGTTTGCCATAAGTGTCTATTATCAATTTGAGATAAGCTCTAGGTCCATCAGGGTTTTTGTCATGAATAGAATTAAGATTTGCCTTCACTTATGTGATGTGTTACATTTGTTGATTTGTAGAAATCGAGCCATCTTGCATCCCTAAGACACACTCAAATTGGTCACAATATATATGTTTGTTCTCATTATTTTTAGCATTCTGTTTGCTGGCATGTTGTTGAGATTTTTGCATCTATATTCATTAAGCGGTTGACCTGCAGTTTTCTCTTTTTTGTTAAGTCCCTGTCCATTTTTGATATCAGGGTAATAATGCTAGCTTCCAGGAATCCGTGGGAAGTGCTCTTTCCTTTGTAATATCATGGAGCAATTTCTAAACTATTAGAGTTTCAGAACTTCCCTGATGTTCTGGCAGAATCCTTAGTGGATCCCATCAGTTCTTAGCTCCTCCTACTTGATAACCTTTTTATCACTGCTTCTTTTCCATTGCCTGTTATTGGTCGATTCAAGGTTTTTGTTTCTTCTTGGTTCAGCCTTGGTACTTCATGTAGGTCTAGAAATTTTCCCATTTGTTCTAGGTTCTCCAATTTAGTTATTCTCCAATATAAGCTTTTGAAATTGTTTCTTATGGTTTCCTGGGCATTGGTAGTATCTGTTGTGATTTCACCTTTTCCATTAAATTGATGTGGTTTTGTTTCCTTTTTCAGAGAATTAATTCTTTGATTCACTGATCCTTTGTATTTTTCAATTTCATTAATTTCTGTTATATATATATATATATATATATATATATATATATATATATATATTTGCACCAGTGATTGAACTCAGGACCTTGCACTTGCCAGACAGAAGTTTACGCCACTAAGCTATCTCCCTGGCCCTGATCTTTATATTTTTTTCCTTCTAAAAAATGATTTTTATAATTCTTTGATTCACTGATCCTTTGTATTTTTCAATTTCATTAATTTCTGTATATATATATATATATATATATATATTTGCACCAGTGATTGAACTCAGGACCTTGCACTTGCCAGGCAGAAGTTTACGTCACTAAGCTATCTCCTTGGCCCTGATCTTTATATTTTTTTCCTTCTAAAAAATGATTTTTATATTTTTTTCTTTCACTGATTTTGGATTTCGACTGTTCTTATTTTTCTAGAACTTTAAGATTATTCCTTAGTTTCTTTATTTAAGATCATCCTATTCTTTTAATACATCCCATAAACTTTTCTTTTATGACTTCTTTCACTGTGTCTCACAGATTTTGATATGTTATGGTTCCATTGTCATTTGATTCTAGAACATTTTAAATTTCTTTACTGATTATATACATTTCATGGTTTCAGAAACAATACTATACAGAATCCATTTTATAGAAGTATTTTCTAGCAGTCACCAAAAATTATATACAAAGAGTTCAGGAAATCTGTACACATATTAAAGAACAAAGATTCTAGCTGAGGGCCTGGGCCCTAATATCCTGGATGAGTCCCACTGAAACCTACCGCTCATGACAATGACTCCCATGAGCACAATTTGAGGCCTAGAGCCCATGACAGTGTCTCATGCAGGCCCACTTCATAGATCTGCACTGGAAAGGCCCAAAGGTCAGTGGTGGAAGCTAAAATGTCTGTGCCAGTGGGATCTGTGCTAGCAGGCTGAGAGATCTGCATTGGAGCCAGGAAGCCATGCTCTAAGAGCGAGAGCACCCCCAAAAAGTACCACAGCCGTCCTCAGCAGCAGTGAGGTCCTGAGCTCCTCCAGAGATGAGGAAGCTGAGTTCTCATTAGGAAAGCCAAAAGTGACAGTCTTCTCTAGGAGACTGAGCTGTGTGCCATCTTCCTCTCTGGAGTCAGGCAGCAATGCTCAAGGTGAACACCAGAGCTCCCCCCAAAAGGAATCGTAGTAATCCTCAGGGAGAATGAAGCCTTAAGCTCCTTCTCTGACAAGAACAGCCAAGCTCATCATGAAAATCAGCATGACAAATTCACCCAGCAGAGCAGCCCAAGAGAGCCAGCAGCTTCCAACAACTCCCCAACAAGCTTCCCTAACAGTCTCATTCTTCTCCAGTTCTGCCGCTTACGCTGCTGGGAATGATCCACAGGTGGACCTCCCTCACCCAACCCCATACTAGTTCAGTTCAGCTGGGTGTGGCAAGTTGACCGCCAGTAGGTATGACACTACAGTGCACGTACCAACTTCGCATGATGAGTGTAATAAGAATATATCATTTATTTATGAATGCAATAAAAATTTAAAATATAATAATATCCTCCTTGATTTCTTCTGGAATCCACCAGATTATTCAATAATGTATTATTCAATAATGATTAAATAATATATTATTTAATCTGCATGTTTTTAAATAATTTCCATGGTTTATTTTGCTGTTGATTTCTAGTTTCATTCTCCTAGGGTCTGGTAGTATGCAAGGGATTATTTCAATTCATTTGAGCTGCTCAAACATGATTTATGGCCTAATAGTTGGTCTATTTTGGAGAAAGCTGCATGTTATGCTGAGAAGAATGTGTGTTTTGTTGGATGATACACTCTGTAAATATCTGTTAAGTCCATTTGGTCAAAGGTGTGTCTTAACTCTGATATATCTTATTATTTTGTCTAAGATAAGTACACCTACTTATTTAGAGGCTCCAATTTCATGAAGTAATCATTTCCCACCCTTTCTTTTCCTTTCAAATGACTTCTCTCACAAGTATTGTGGCTGACTTTGCTTTTTGATCCAACCTGCCAGACTGTGTCTTTTTGACTAGGGAGTTAAAACTTGACAGTGAGAGTTGTTATTTTAAGATATTTACTTAATCCTGCTATTGACATTCTATTTTTTATTTGAAAGAAAAAAAAAAAAAAAAGAAACAAAATAAGAACAGCAAAGACAAAAAAAAACAAAACAAAACAGTAAAAATGATACAGGACTTCAAAAAAAAGATGACAAGAAATTAACAATGGTTGTTATACATTGTTATCTTCAACGAAGTTGATCAGATTACCAGATGTAAGAATGGAAGACTGATCAAACAATTAAACACTAACTGTTCCTTCAATAAATCACTAGAAATTAGTGGTACAATTATCATAGCTTATATATATATAATTGTACCTTTCCCCCATTCCAGTTGTTCTTGCCTTTTAAAAAAGACAAACATATCAATGAAACCAAATTTTGAATCAAGTTCTTAGAACAGTAACATAACTAATATACTGTGTAATGTCGCCTTCCTTGTAGCTATCCAGAATGGAAGATATGTGTGGGCTGCCTTATCCAAACAACATGAGGACAAGACTTTCTTCTTAAGGATTTTTTTTTTTTTTTGCGGAACTGGGGCTTGAACTCAGGCCCTTGCACTTGCCAGAGAAGCGCTTATTCCACTGAGTCATCTCCCTGGCCCCAAGACTTTCTTCTTAATGAACCAAGAGAAATTAGCTGTATAACCTTACCTACCTTTTTGTGTACATATATTTCTTTCTTTTTTTCCTTTCCTCATTTCCTCTTTCCCTGTCACAGTGTCTTAGTTATGCTTCTCTCGTTGCTGAGACAAAAACCCAACACCGTAAATGAAGGAAGGAAAGTTTATTTAGCTCACAGTTACTGCGGGTTTCAGTCCATACTACCCTGGCTCCAAGGCAGACTAGCACACGGCAGAGGGCAGCAGTTCATGGTGGCGGAAACACAACAATGCAACAAAGAGCAATATCTAAAGGAAGTCTGTCTCTGTGTGTTACATTCCATTCAGGCTCTCTGCCCCAGGCTGGGGGAAGTACTCACACCCATAATCCCAGCAGTACTAAGACCCATAATCCTACCCTTGGATCACATATAATCCTAGTGGTTCATGAGTTAATCACAAATTCTAGAAGTCCCTGCCCCATGACTGCATGAGGCTTTAGGGGGACAACTAGACACAGACCATAATACACACAGGATTTTTTGTTTGTTTTGTTAGTTTGTTTTTTGGAGGAGGGACTACAGGATGTTCAGGGTCTCACTACTAGACTGGACTGGTAGTGATCTGCCTGTGTACAGTCTCCCAAGAGCTGGGTCAATCATAGTTTGTCTTTTCTTTTGAACAGTTTTAATCCTGTTATATTTCTTTCTACCTTTGATACAACTTTAATATTTTCTTTAAAACATACAAAGGAAATGAACTCTTGTCAGTTATTAGAGCTCAGAAAAAAAGAAGGAAAAAATGGAGTTTTTTGTTGTTTTTTTTCTTTTTTGCAGAACCAAGGATTGAACTCAGGCCCTTGCACTTGCCAGGGAAGTGCTTATTCCACTGAGCCATTCCACCTGGCCCCTTTTTTTCTTTTTTGTGGTACTGGGGATTGAACTCAGGACTTGCCAGGCAGGCGCTTATTCTACTGAGCTATCTCCCCGGCCCTAAAGATGTAGTTTCAAAGCAAAGGGTAAGTGCATTCCTGTTTCAGTCATCACATTCCCACACTTGCAGTCTCTGTGAAGCAAGAGCTTCATTCTATAATGCAGGAGAGCTCGGTACATGACAGCAGAGGTGCTAGAACTAACTGGAAAGAAACTAAATGTACCAAACGCAGCAGTAAAAATCACTCTTTAGTAGAATTGTGCCCTTGAAAAAAGTGGGACAGTAATCAGGTAGCTGAACTGCAAGGCTTCTACCACTCCCATCCTATCCTCAAATAAATAGTAAGTGTACCGGAGTAGTAGTAATTGTTCAACAAAGACAGGTAGTCTTTCACCTGTTCAAGACAGACACTGCCACAGCTACATGAACATGGAATAAGACAATTATTCCATGGCATGGAATAAGACAATTGTAAAAATCACAGGTACTTCTAGTTAGTCCCTAGCATATTGAGTTATGCTCAATTTCTAACTCATTTCTACAGTTATGCCATCTTCTCTTATCCCAGTATCTGTTCAGTATGTTATTCTCTCATGGTTTTCACTGGCAAGATATACAACTCTCTACTTTTGAAAGACCTTGAGGAAATAAAAATATCTTTCCAATAATATATCTCCCTCAGTCTCCCAAGTTATATTTCAGTGGTGTTCCAGGTTCATTCACATTCCATCAAGTTTAGCTCTTGTCATGTATTCTGACCTCAGTGCTGATATACTAACTCTGTCCCCCATCAACAAGGGATTATCCCATGACAATCCCTCCTGGTGCCCAAGTTATGATGAGGTCTCCGTCCTCTTCCTTCAGAATGAAACAGTAGCGCCTCTAGCCACCTGTACTTTAAAAAAGGTATTTGTTCTTGGAAATAAATACTTGGATTTTACCAACCTTACTTGAGCTGTTATCTTTCTAATTCTCCAAGCTGGATGCTGTCCACATGTCATCCTCTGAAATATGTGAGGCACAACATTCTCCAAGCATGTAGAAAATTAGAAAAAACAAGAATACTCTCCAGACCAGATGGAGAATGGAGTCAGCAGGGGCATCCACACCTACTGTAGCCAGAGTTCATTTCCTCTTCTGTTAGCCACCCTTCTGAAGGACTTAACCAGAGTGAGAAGGGACACGTGTCAAGTAAGTATAATCACCACTGCACTGATGCCTATAATCGCCCTGTACACACAGTATGAAATAAGGCATTCTGGAAAGGATCCTTGATCCTCCCACAAACTGTCCCTTGAGCTGGTCATTAGCTCTGGATGGTGCTCCAACAGTGGTCACTCCTCTCGGAGGTCATACACACCAGCATCACAGCACTGGGTTCCCACGGATGTCACCACTTCTCAGCTGTCAATGATAGGGTCATAGCACTCAATGCTATTCACATCCTGCAGTTGCATAGTCTCCCCCGAAGCACTGGCTCCTAGTGTGGTCACACAAGTAATAGTTGTCCAGGAGTCAGTACAAATGTTGTACGCCTCAACAGGAGAAAGGTGGACTGTACCATCAAATCCCCCCACTACATAAATATGGTCACTCGGTAGAGCTACTCCAGCACCAGAACGTTTGGTGGCCATTGGTGTAACATTAGTCCAGTGTCTTGTGTGCAGATCATATTTCTCAACTGAATTTAAGATATTCAAGCCATCATATCTTCCTAGACAGTAGATCACTCCACTGGCCACTACTAGTCAAGTACCCTCTTGGGCTGTCTGCATATCCCCCAACATACTCCAAAGGTCAATGTTTGGGTCTTATCGCTCCATACTGGTATGGTGCCTGCTTCCATCAAAGCCTCCGGAGATGTAGATCATATCTCCCAGGGTGATAGCCCCAGCAAGGTCACATCAGACGTTCACTGGGGCCACAGAATGTCAGACCCTGTCCTCATCTGCTGTGTAGTCCAAGCATTCCACTGAACTGAGGCAAAAATAGCCATTATAACCACTGATCCCAGTCATGTAAGGACACTGAGGCCACATAACATCTCTTGCGAGTGATGCTTGGCAAAAAGCTCCACTCCTGAGCTTGGCATCATATTTCTCAACCACACTGGTGGGAGACTGCTGGCTTCCAAAGCCCCCAACCACTAGAGCACTTCATTGGCTCTTAGACAAGCCCTTGTCCGTGGGCCCTGCATCTGACTCCGAAGTTCAGGCCTCAGATAAAACTTTGTTTCATCAACAAGATTCCTGCACTGTAAACTATAGTGGATGAAGGGCTCGGCATTTATCACATCTGTAATGTACCCGTCGGTCAGCAGGGGCACGTGCACATACTGCCCCAAGTCAGGCAAGGACTCTTGGGGCTCCTTCTTGGCATGCTTTATCCAGTTAATGACAGCCTTAAAGCCTGGCTCTTCAGAGTCTGCCTGAATTTCATTACACTTGATTAGCTTCTCCACCTCTCCTTGACTTAGAAGAATGAATTCTTCATGCTGTACCACTTCAAGAAAACACTTCTGGCTAAAAACCTCAGCCGCTTGCATCAAGTCAACACAGTTGTGAGTTTCGGCAAAATCCCTGATACCCAGGCAATTAGAAGGGTCCAGCTGATTTTGTAAGAACTCATAGCAGGCTTGCTTCACCCCTTTCAGCCAAAGCAGACAGGCTGCAGGGAGCAGTTCTTGTACATTTTCCACCATCGCATGTAGCATTTCTGTGTACACAAAGTCCAATAGGATTTCCATGGTAGAGGCAGTGAAACCTTTAATACCAACATAAAGTTTCCCCTTCTCTGAAAGCTCACTAGTGAACATGGCACAGAAGTAGTTACCAAAGCAGCCAGCACAATCTGATGTGCAGAGAAGTCTTTGCTCTCCTCTCAGTGTCACATCACAGGGGCTATTGCTCTTTCTGAGGGAGTTCATTGAGTTGAGGTTGGATTGAGCATTAATCCATCATGGAATGAGTATTTATCATTATATCTTTGGGGACCATAATACCTCCCAGCAAGCAAAATGGAGGAAGAACAGCAGGGATCCTTAGATTCTGCAACTCTGCTTCCAGCCACCCAGTTGATGGCCCCAGCCGCACCCAAGGGGATGGGGTATGTGCAGGGCCAGCAGGCAGCTCAGCTGGGGCACCCAGACCAGAGGCTCTCTTAATCCCGCTACTGAATTACTTTTCTATGGCTGATTCTATTATTATTGTTGTTATTATTTGGTATAACTACTCTCCCAGTTCAATTCCTAACTTCCTTTGGGCTCCTTAATGCTGGTATCCCCCCAGTGTCTGTCAAAGTTTCTCTTGAATATTTCCTCAATGCTAGTTCAGCCACCATGTATTTCTTTAGAATTTCTCTGTCATGAAAAATCTTTACTAGCCGGGCGTGGTGGCGCAGGCCTGTAATCCCAGCACTCGGGAGGCTGAGGCAGGAGGATTGTTGTGAGTTCGAGACCAGCCCGGGCTACAAAGTGAGCTTAAGGCCAGCCTGAACTGCATAGTGAGACCCTGTCTCAAAAAAGACAAAAAAAAAAAAAAAGAAAAAGAAAAATCTTTACTTTTCCTTTAATTTTAAAGGCAGTTTTGCAGGACACAGAAGTCACAGCTGTTAATTGTTTTCTTTTAGTGCTTGAAAAACTTTGTCCAAGATTCTCTTAGCATGTAAGGTTTACATTGAGAAATTCACTTAAATTCTTATAGTCTTGACAGGTTACTTGCCATAAAGTAAAGTAAGATTATCTGCCTTAAGGTTACTTGGTATTTTTCTCTTAAACTTTTAGTACTTTCTTTCTTTCTTTCTTTCTTTCTTTCTTTCTTTCTTTCTTTCTTCCTTTCTTCCTTCCCTCCTTCCTTCCTTCCTTCCTTCCTTCCTTCCTTCCTTCCTTCCTTTCTTTCTTTCTTCCTTCTTTCCTTCCTTCCTTCCTTTCTTTCTTCATTCTTTCTTTCCTTTCTTTCTTCTTTCTTTCTTCCTTCCTTCCTTCCTTCCTTCCTTTTTTCCTTCCTTCCTTCTTTTCTTTCTTTCTTTCTTTCTTCTTGTTGAGATTCTGGAATTTTCATGATGATGTATCTTTTTTTTTTTTTTCACATTCTAATCCTAGGTTTATTCAATTCCTTTACACAACAAAGTAGAAACACAACCTTATCTAAAATACTACAAAGTTACAAAACTCAAATTTTATAGCACTGACTGTACAATAAAAGCCAAAAAAAGCAATGTACATGTTGCCAAAATAACCTGCAGGACCACTACTGAATGCAGGTGAAATGGGGGGTGGGCTCATGAAGACCTGCAAAGCTGGCTCTCAAACTGCTCATCAACATTTCAGAGTAAAGGAGACAAATGGGCAGGGATGTAGGTGAGAATATGAAAAGACAGAACCATTTATGGCAACTAGTGGGGGGGTATTCTTTCTCTGGGTATTTGATCCTAGATGCTGGAGGACTCAAGCAGGAATCAAAGGGTCAGGCCTCATGGGAAAGGAAGATTGGTCCCCAAGATATAGCCAGACTGCAAATAGCTCCCCCCAATCATTTGGAAAGGTTGGGGCATTCCATGACTCGGAGTCTTGTTCATTCCTACAGGCTCTGCCACTGAAGAGATTCTCAGAAGACGGGTGGAAATGGGTGGACTTCCTAGACAGAAAACTGTTGGGTGCTTTTGTGGACACAAGCCTAAACCAAGAGCACTTCTACAGCCAGAACCCGCCTTAAGACAGTGATTCCACTGCCCCCTTTGAAGTCCACCTGAATTAGGGATCCTCTTCTACTGCTTCACTTTAGGCTAGAGAAATGACAAAACTGAGCTGAGTGAGATGTAAGTTACAGGGGTGAGCTTCTTATCGAGAAGCATTGGAGCTAGAGCGGCTCCTGTGGCGGCGGCGGCCAGGAGAACGGGACCGCCTGCGTACAGGGGACCTGCGTCTTGGGGAGCGTGACCTCCTCCTCATCCGTGGAGGTGACCTGCGCCACATGGGAGGTGGTGGTAGCATTCTCCCGGGAGGGCTGAATCGCCGGGTGGCGGCCTAGGCCAGGGAGCCAACACAGCAGTAGCAGTGATTTCCTGACCATCAATTTGTCCTCCATCCATGTGCTTCAGTGCTTTCTCAGCTTCATCTGGATTCTCAAACTCCACATATGCATAGCCTTTGGAAAGATGAGGTGCATCCTTTCTACAGGCATATCAATCATTTTAATCTTCCCATAGGTGGAAAATATCTCCATGATGTGGTCCTGGGTCACATTCCTGGTAAGCCTCCCAGTGTGCACTTTGGTGGGCTTAGGGGAAGGGCTTCGCCTTTTCCTCTCTTTTTCATCTCTTTTAGGTGGCTTGGATTTAGAGTGGGAAAGCCTCCTGTTGTTATGTCTGCGCCGAGAAGGGCTTGGAGAGCCAGAGGAGCTGCTCGAACTAGAGATTCGAGATGTACTGGAGCTTCCAGAGCGGCTGGATGCTGAAGAGGAACCGGAGCCACTGCTCGAGCCTGTGCTGGTACTAGAGCCTGAGCTAGAAGTTGAGCTGGACCGAGCCCTGGTGCTGCTGCTTCCACTGGAAGCACTGCGCCTCTTCCGGGTCTTATCCCTGCCGCAGTCCTTCTCACTAGACTCCTTGGTGGCCCCTTTGTCTTTAGAGCGATCTTTGGACTTCTCATCAGAGTGGTCCTTTCGTTTGGTAGGAGAAGGAGCCCTAGTGCTGGACTTTTTATTATTTTCTTTGACTCCTAGCAAGCTCTTCTTTTTCACTCCTGATAAATCCATTCTCCCCTTCTGAGGTGTTCAAAGCAGCAATGCCGGCCTCACTTATCTGAAATCTCACTTCTAACTTGAGTCTGAGAACCGATCCCTAATCGATTGCAATTTACACCAAAGAGCAGCATCTTCCCGCCGCCACCACCACCTCCCGCTCTCCTCGGCCGCCGAGGCTGGCGTCGCTCTATGATGATGCATGTTGAATAGACTCTTTTCTGGTCTATTTTGGGTTCTATATACCTGCTATGGTTTGTGTCTAGTTGCCCACCAAAACCTCATGCAGTCATTGGGGTAGCCATAAGAGTTTGTAATTAATTCATGACCCAATGCTGGGCTGATAGGTGTGAGCGCTACACCCACCCTGGGGTAGGTAGCCTGAATACAACTTAAGAGAAGGCTGCCAGCTGCCAAACCGTTGCTCCTCCCTTTGCTCTCTGCTGTTTTCCGCCTCCATGGAAAGCTGCCCTCTGCCATGTGTCACTTTACTTGGGAGCCAGCCGAGTGTGGACCGATCCCACCACAAACTGTGAGCTAAATAAACTTTTCATTCCTTAATTTTGGGTGTCAGGTATTTTCTCCCAGCAACAAGAGAAAAGTAACTGAAACAACATCTGTTATATTTGAATATTGGATTCTTTCCCTAGATTTAGACATTTTTCCACTATGACTTTAATGAATTAACTTTTTGTGTATTTTCAATCATCTTCCCAATTTTTCCTTTATCTCTATGATTCATATTTGTTTGGAAACATAATAATCACTATGTTAATTCAGGTTGGCCTTGAACTCAATATGTTTTGGCTAATACAAAGTGAGCCTGGAGAAGGTCGGCAGCCCAGGGACAAACAATGGGCCAGCAGTAATGGCTCCAAACATACCCTAAATTTATTGTAAGCTGCAGGACAGAGTAAGATTTTATTGTAAAAGTGATTCCTTCCATGTGGCTGGCTAGGGATGGAGAAGAAATCTGCTGAGGTGCCCACATATATAAGATTGATATAATCAGGACCCATTTTGAGAAGGGGTTTATTGTTCAAGATCAGGCTACGCTGGGTCACAGAACATCCATGCATCTGGGTCTCAGGTGACCCTACTGCTGTGACTTCATGAGAGATAGCCATAAGGTACAGCTGTAGAGAGAAGCACCAATCACACATCCCCTGAGAAGTGCAAACAACAGTGAGCTGGGGCTGTGGAGGCCATCATGGTCATGTTCTCTGTGGTGAGAAGCCAAACCAGTCACCTGTGGTTTTCTGAGGGGGCTGAAACTGAAAGCGCTGGGATTGAGCCCAGCAGATTGCTTGTCCCCCCACCACTGCTTACTTCTAGGAGAGAATTTGGCAGTCTGTCTGCTTTCTCCACCTGCCAACATCATCAAGGATATGCCCCAGCTTGGACATTTGTCATATCCAAGGGCTTATGGGCAGAGAGGCGTCTGCAGTGGCCACTAGACACAAGGCTGCTTGGGGTTATCAGCAGAATACGGAACACAGAAGAGCACAAACACCAACAGAACAGCTGCTGCAGTGAGCCGAGACTCAGCGGCCTAGCCCAGTCAGAGGTGCACAGTGAGACTCAGCATTCACACAGCAAAACTGTGCCTCCTCGCCCCTCCCCCATGCACAGAGAACTCCAGTGTCACAGGCCCTGCGGAGGAACTCAGACACTCCTGAGGTGGAGCAAGCATTTGAACTCATTTATCTCTTTTTTCCGTTCTTTTATTATTTTTCCTTTTTATATTTTTTATGTGATCTATTTTTATTTACTTTCTTTTGTTCTTTGTTTTTTTTGTGGACATGGGGGTGGGTGGGAATCAAAGTCAACACCTTGCCAGGCAGGTGCTGTGCTGCTGAGCTATATCCCTGGCTCTCTTTTATGCTTTAATTGAATGTTTACCATACTTTTGATTCATTCTGCTTTTTCACTTTCGTTCCTTTTCAAAGTTTACATTTTTCCTTTTTCCTATTCTTCCATTATTATTATTATTATTATTATTATTATTATTACTATTAAATTTAGCTAGTCAGCATACATTATGCTATCATTACTGATTTCCATTGTTCATGGTGGCTGTATTAGTCAGTTTTACTTGAGAAACAGATATAACACAGGATATGAAAGAAAGTAAGCTGAATCCAAAACCAAGCAAAATGGTGGCCAAGTGACACTGAGACAGATTATCTAACTTAATGTTACTGGTACTCTTACAAGAAATCCTTCTGACTTTAAAATTATAAATGTGCAGTCCACAGTGGTGAAGTAAGCTCACACAGCTGGGAGATGTTAGAGCCAAGATTCCAAAGACAATGAACTCGCCTCTCCAAAGTGAGGCTTCAGATAGAAAAAAAAAATAGCACGTATGAACTCTGTACTTACAGCTCACAACTATTTGGCAAAATGGATATGAATAACTATAAAACAATGAGGTGAATGTCAAACTGGTTTATGAGCAAGGTACTGTGGGAATATAGGCTTGTTAATTCTCCCAGGCAGCTACATATTCACAATAGGCAAAGAGGAAGAACAGGAACAGCAAAGGCAAAACAGTATTACATTCTTAATGTGCTACAATGAGAATCTTTCACTACCATTTTATTTTTAAATAGATACTCATTTGTCATTTAGAATGGGCAATTTTTAAAGCATTTCTGCAGTTTATTATGAACCTTATTTGCATATTTTAAAAGTGATGAATTTAGTATGGAAACAAAGCTTTTGTAAACAGGAAGGGGGAGAGGGGCTGAAGGGAAGATCAGGGAATGGGAAAAGCAAGTTACATCAGGTGCAGATGTGAATATTCTGTGATGAATATGGTCATCATTCATATCTAAAATGTACCAATCAAATCTGATTTTTTGAAAGTAATGAGTGTAAAACATCCATTTACAATAAAGTGCTTCAAAATATCAACACTTTTACTTTTTCTCAAGGAAATGGAAAAATTATATACGTGTATGTGTGTGTGTGTTTGAATGGTATTAAAAGGACTGAGATACAAGAATTCTGTCTTAATTACCTTTCTCTCACTGCTGGGACAATATGCTCAACATCCAGAATTATTGGCGGAAAAGTTTATTTATTTAGCTCAGAGTTACTTGGAGGTTTCAGTCCATATTTAGCTGGTTCCAAGGTAGAGTGATACACGGCAGAGAGCAGCAGCTCTTGGTGGTGGAAAACAGCAAAGAGCAAAGGGACAAGCAGCAACTGCAGCAGCTAGCAAGCCTCTCTCCCTCTCTTATATTGTATGTAAATTACCCACCCAAGGCAAGTGTAGCACTCACACCCATGATCCCAGCATTTGATCACGAATTAATTATAAACTCTAGAAGCTGCCCCAATGACTGCATTGGCCTTTAGGGGGGACAACTAGACACAAATCATACATACGAGTAATACATTTTTTGAATATACCTTTTTAAAGAGACTCTACTTGATATATATATGTATCTTAAGATATCTGAAGTTGGGGCCAGGGAGATAGCTTGGCAGTCTAAGCACTTACAGGCAAGCACAAAGGCCTGGGTTTGACCCCCAGTACTGTATGCCATGCCTGTCCCATGCCAAGCTGGCCATGGAAACTGGGCATGGTGGCACACGCTGCAACCCCAGTGCTGGGGAGGCTGAGACAGGAGGATCACTATGAGTCCAGGCTGCATATGTATATGTATATATGTATTATTTTAGATATTTAAATAAAACTCTAAAATTAAAAACAGACTGAAATAAATTACACAAATTCTGTTATATTGGTAAGGTAATCACTCAGTGCTACAGTGTGTGTCCAGATGTTCCTGTAAAGCCTCACATGGTCATAGTTTTTTCAAAGGTGGCTAAATCGGGGGTTTGTGGTTGATCCTTAGTGCAATGCTAGGATTAAGAGCACTGGCATTAAGGGTGCGTGACTGCTGCGTCAGTCCACTGACTGGATTGGCACTGCCCTAATCCTGGTAGACTGGATACAATTTGAGGAACAAAAAGAGGCTTATCTGGTGCTCTCTTGTTGCTTTCCTTGCCATAAACTGTTCCCCTCTGCAAAGTGCCACCCTGTTTTAGAGCCTGTCAAGATGAACTGAAACCTCTGCAAACTGTGAGCTACATGAACTTTTATTCTTTAACTTTGGGCATCAGGTATCCTGCCTCAGCAATGACAGAAAAGTAAGATACCCAGACAATAATTTTGAATGAATTTTTGAATACAGTGCTTTTATGATATGTATTAATACTATATATTCTAATGACAACTAAACCTTAAAAATATCTGAAGTTGGGACAGGGAGATAGCTCTGCAGTCTAAGCATCTTACTGGCAAGCACAAGGACCTGAGTTTGATTCCCAGTACTGCATGCCATGCCTGCCCCGTGATGGAAACTGAGCACAGTGGTACAAGACTGCAAGCCTGGTGCTGGGGAGGCTAAAACAGGAGGAGGATCACTATGAGGCCCTATACCAAAAAAAAAGAAAAAAAAAGTATATATATATATATATATATATATATATATATATATATATGTATGTATATATGGAATTTTGTCCTTCACTTTGATTTTGAGAAATAACTAGTATTTTGATTTGGGGATTATTTTGTGCATCTTGTAGGATAAAGGGGGCATTTTATTATTTGGATCTAAAGTATTTAGTATGAGGGCCAGTGAGAGCTCAGCAGACTAAGCCCCTGCTTTGGCAAGCACAGGGACCAGGGTTCGATCCCCAGTCCAGCATGCCATGCCAGCCCTGCTCCCAGGGCCCGTTGAGCCTTCAACCAAGTCCGGATGTGGTGGTGCACACCTGTAATCCCAGCACTGGGGAGGCTGAAAACAGAAGGATCACTACGAGTTCGAACTGTGTAGTGAGACCCTATACCAAATACATGAAATGAAAATTAATAAATAGTCTTTAATATGGAAAAATGGCAAATATCAAATTCTAGAAGTTTAAAAATGTAGTATTTACATATAAATTGAGGCCCAGAGAGATAGCTTAGCAGCTCAAATGCCTGCCTGGCATGTGTGCAAGGTCCTGAGTTCAGTTCCTGGTATAAAAGAAACAAAGTTTGATGTATACAAAAAAGGACACAATAAACAGAGTAAAAAGTAACAAATAATATGAGAAAATATTTGGAAATTATACATCTGATAGAGGATTAATACACAAAATATATAAGGAACTCTTACAGATACCAACAAAAATAACCCAATTTAAAATTGAGCAAAAGATTAGAGCATATAGTCCCCCAAAGAACACAAATGAGCAACAATATGCGAGCAGATGCTCCATAGATTGGACACACAGGCATGAATACCACATTGTTAGTCTGCTGTAAGAAACTAAAAGTGTAGCCGGGCATGGTGGCGCAGGCCTGTAATCCCAGCACTCGGGAGGCTGAGGCAGGAGGATTGTCATGAGTTCAAGACCAGCCTGAGCTACAAAGTGAGCTTAAGGCCAGCCTGAACTGCATAGTGAGACCCTGTCTCAAAAAGACAAAAAAAAAAAAAAAAAAAAAAAAAAAAAAAAAAAAAAAAAAAAAAAAAAAGAAACTAAAAGTGTAAATAAGGACCAAAATGTATAAAACAGGTAATGTAAAATAGGAAACAAATGTTCAAATGTGGAGGGCAGCAAGGGAGGACAGAGGATAAAAGGAAAGAAGAGAAAAGTAAAAGTAGGAAAAACAGAAACTGCTTTTGTGAATGGGGCGAAAAGGAGGGAGTGAAGGGGGTAAGGGAATGGAGGAAAAAGAATCAAGTTACTTTATGTACAGGTACGAGTTCTCTAAGTGAATGTGATCATTACATATATTTAAATGTACCAATAAAATCTGATTTAAAAAAATGTGCTCGGGATCATTAATCATCCATGAAATGCAAATCAAAAAAACAAGATGTCACCTCACATCCATGTAAGTGGTTGCTACAAAAGAAAACAAGAATAATAATGTAGAGAGATTAGAATTATTGTACACTGACAGTAATACTCATGGGGGCTCCTCAAAACACTAAGAATATAAATACTGCACGAGTCAGCAATTCTACTCCTGAGTATATATTTTTAAGAATTGAAATCAGGGTCTCAAAAACTTATTTGCATGTCCATGTTCATAGGAACTTAACTTTTAATAGAAGAGAGGTAAAAATGCTTTAAATATCCACTGATGGGTGAATGGACAAGCAAGATGTGGTATATGCACAATATGCAACATGTATATTGTTATGCTACAAAATAATATTTTTCCGCCTCAAGAAGAAAGAAAATTCAGAAACATGCCACACTATGGATGAACCTTGAGGATATTATGTAAGTGAAACAAGGCAGTCTCAAAAGATGGCTATAGCAAGGTGTGACTCCAGTTGGGGTACCTAAAGCAGCCAAATTCATGGAAATGGCCTGAATGGAGACCTCCAGGGAGCGAGGAGACAAAATTCAGAGCGATTATTTAATGGGTATAAACTTTCAGTTTTACAAGGTGAAAATTTCTGGATATTGCTGTGTAACAGTGTAAATATAATTAACACCACTGAGCTCTACAGATAAAAATACAAAAGTTTTTCTTTTTCCTCTGCATTTGGGACAGGGTCTACAGGATTTACACGGTCTTGCTACAGAGATTGGACTCATAGTGATCCTCCCGCTTTTCGGCCTCCCAAGAACTGGGATTACAGGGGAGCGCCACCACACCAAGTCTCAACTGCCATCTCAGCATGCCCTGTGGGCCGGGCTGGCACTACACGCTGGGGATCAAACCCCAGCTGCTGCGTTCTTTTTCTTTTCATTAATTTTATTGAGAAGCAAATAGCAATGAGACAGTTTCAAAACAGGTCAGTAGGACAGTTACAATAATTAATACATTGCATATTATTGTCTTCATAGTGGTCATTCATAATACAAGATGCAGACATGATATACTGTCTGAACACTATTAGTACAAATCTTTCTTCTCATTGAATTAAGAGAAAGGAGCTGTATATCTATCCTAACTACTTTGTATATACAGATACATAATGGTCCTTCCTTTGTATCTCCTTTCTTTGTTTAGTTTTGTCAGAGATGGGTATTCCATTGCCATTTAAATATTGTAGATGCATGGGAATCCACCCAGAGTGCAGGCCCGGCTTGTGAGTGAGACCGCTAGGACTGCCAGATGATGAAGTGACCCAGAGCTCAGGCCCAGCATGGAACCCTTCAGCAGAACTCCCTGCAAAGAGGCTAGAGGCAAGACTCACCCAGCTGATTCAGGAGCAGACACCTTGCCAGAGTGACACAAAGGGTTCACCTGCAAGGCTGCAGCAAGAAGAAGTTGAGCACAGCAGCCAGACCCAAACCACACCCACCTGGAGGAGTCTGAACTTCATATATCTGGATTTGCTGCTAAGGTAATAACTCTATCTAAGCTCTACACCAAAGGTCAAAAATCAGTGGTACACAAAATGACAAAGAGAAGGAACAAAAAGCAGTCTCAGGCCCTGAGTCCACCCAGTACAAATGCAGATGACGCTAGCATAGAGGAGATTGGAAATCACACACCTGAAATCTCTGAAATAATAGTGTTGGAAGTAAAGAAACAATTACAGAAAGGTATAGAAGAGATCATATCAGAAATAATTTCTGAAGTAAAAAATGTAGTGATAACTATAATCAAAGAATTACTAAGTGCTTCTAAAGAATACACTGATACAGAAATAGAGCAGACGAGATCGGGCGCGTTCAGGGTGGTATGGCCGTAGACAGAAATAGAGCAGAATAAAAAATGATGGAAGCCCTGAATAAGCAATATAGGAAAGAAATAGAATGTATGAACCAGATCCAAAGTGATACACAGGAAATAAAAACCTCAGTCACAAGCTGGCAAATCCGTTTGAGTGAAAGTGAAAATGCTCTCTGACCTTAAAGACACCATTACAGCTAGTCAAAAAGTAAGCAACGATCTCTTAAAAACCACTAGGATGCAGGAAAAAATAATTCAACACCTGCAAGATGATGCAAAGATGAACAATGAGGCATCAACGAGAAAGAAGGAGTCAATACAAATGATATAAAAAGAATATGGGCAGAAGTAATAGCAGAAAACTTCCCAAATCTGGGGCAACAATCTGACATTCAGTAACTGAAGCACATAGAACTCCAAATAACATCAACCTAAATCCACTCACAGACATATAATAATCAAGATCCTAGAATTCAGCACAGGAACAGTTTACTAAATGCCACTAAAGAAAAGAAACAGATCACATTCAAAGGAAAACCCATCAGAATAACGGCAGATTTCTCTTCACAAACCATCAGGTCAAGAAGAGCATGGAGCAAACTACTTCAAGTCTTGCAAGAAAACAAATTCCAACCCAGACTGCTATACCCTGCAAAACTCTCTTTCAAGTATAATGGACAAGTAAAATACTTCCATGACAAAGAACGACTAAATAATTTCATGAGGACAAAGCCTACACAGACTACTAAATGATGTTCTAGACAGGGAGCAAAATGATCACAACACCATGAATGAGAATGGAAAGAACCCACCAAATAGGGCAAACAAACACAGGAGAATAAGAGGTATACAATAGTAGTCTTTCAGTTATTCTTTTGTGTACAGCAGCAAAATATTTCCATCAGCACACTCTACAAATGGACTTCTCTTGCACCCTATGGATCAAGATTCCTTATGGGACTACAGGGTGGATTTCAAGGAAAAAGCTGTAGCTCAGTCCCGCAAGTGACATCTGGCTATCATTAAGTGTCAAGGTCATTATCCGTGTCCACAACTAGGTCTGGGGGGATGGTTCAGTAGAATGAGCCTGGCAAGTGCAAGGGCCTGAGTTCAATCCCCAGTTCCACAAAAAAAAAAAAAAACCTGAAATACCAATGGAAAACTTTTTCCTATTGCATACAACTTTCAGTGGTAAGGTCTGGTAATTTCCTTCTTGTTTTTCTTGACAGTACTGAGGTTTGAACCCACACCCTTTGCACTGAGTTACCAACACAGCCCTTCATAAAAAGCTTTGAGACAGTTGCTACAGTGCTAAGTTGCCCAGGTTAGACTCAGATTTGTGATTTTCCTGCTTGCAATTTCCAGAGTCTGGAAACTGCCATCTTAATCAAGTATACAGAGCTCTCCACAAGTGCCTTCAAAGTAGATCTAAGCAAGTCTATAGACATAACTTCCACATTACAAGACATATCAGAAATGGATGAACAAGGGCCAGGGAGATGGCTCAGTAGAATAAGCACGTACCTGGCAAGTGCAAGGTCCTGAGTTCAATCCCTAGTTGTGCCAAAAAAAGAAAGAAAGAAATGGATGAACAACCAAAAAAGAAGAACAAGCAATTACACTTTAAAGGGTGATTAAAAACTACCCTGCATGTTTAAACAAAAAAATTTAATTTATTACAGCAAAAGGCACATTGCCACTAATCTGCCCTCAAAATAGCTGCCCTTGCTTCAAACACTCTTATCCATCATTTTTTCTAGTTTCTAAAGTAGTTGCAGAAGGTCTTCTTTCATGAATATCTTTTCATAGCTGCCTCAATTATCCTGAATTGATTCAAAGCATTTACAGCAATTTCTGTCAAATAAAAACACTGCAGTGTGCCCTCATCGGTCTTATTCACTAGATCTGCCACCATGAAAGTTCTGTCTCTTCCCCAAAATCCAAATGACCATGAAAGGTAAACACTTAAAATCGACACAGGACATCAAGGAAACCACAATAACACAACCAGTAACACAAAAGTGGACTTCCAGGACTGCTTCAGAAAGGGGCAAGAATGATGGAATAAGTGTGTTCAAGCAGAGGGGTCAGTATTGTGGGGGAAGGAGTTAGAGGTAGTGTGTCTTTTTATTATAATAAATTTTTTTAATTTAAATATTCACCATATTTTTTATTATACTGCAGATATTCTGGCTGTATATTAACTGGCTCAGTCCATTTTAAAGGTTAATGATATTCCAAATAAGTGTACGTGGGGATGAATGCTGTACACTAAAAGAAAACAATCAAATGTGGGGCATGAATTGTGATTGAATCCTGAATTTTTTTTTTTTTTTTTTTGTCTTTTTGAGACAGGGTCTCACTATGCAGTTCAGGCTGGCCTTAAGCTCACTTTGTAGCTCAGGCTGGTCTTGAACTCACAACAATTCTCCTGCTTCAGCCTCCCGAGTGCTGGGATTATAGGCATGCACCACCACGCCCGGCCTGAAGTTTTTCTTTTTGAATCCTGAATTTTTGGTGCTGGGTATCAAACTCAAGACCTTGGGGAAGGTCTTGACTGTGCAGGACAAGGCAGCTGGGAGCAGAAGCCAACACGACCCCCAGAAGTGGGGGCAAAGGGCAAGGGAGGTGGGAGGTCTAAGAACACCTTCCTAAGGGAAGAGCTTATGCCACTGAGCTATCTCCCCAGCCTGGATTATGAATTTTAAAAAACAAGGACTATACAAGATGGTTTTCAGACTACTACATGGCCATGGACTAGATATTATAATATTTTAGATGCTTTCTTAGATGTGGTAATGAGTTTTGTACAAGAATGTCTTTATTCTCAGTATATTCTGGTGTCATGTGTGGCCTCAGATTGTTCAACAATGTACACTCACATGATTGAACTACATGAAATTTTTCCTACTAAACCATTTTTATTCCAATTTCATATGATTCATCTTAAGCAATACATGTATAGCAAATAGTCATAATTGTTTTAGTTTGATGCTGGACAAATGGCATGGAGTGCTATACTTTTGCATGAGAGCCAGATGAGGCTGGCAATTTCTCCAGGGACTCAGTATTAAGCAGATCTGAGGAACAGAGAAGAAAGAGGAGTGAGGATGATTTCCAGATTTCTTCCCAGGTTGACACCTCAGGAAGTAGAAGCAGAAGCATCCCTGGAGGTTTTGAAGTTACTTTGGGCTAATTTTATTTTGGAAGGGTCCATAGAGAAGGTTTCCCTTTAGCCTTGAGATGAGAACTCAGACCCAGCTAATTTGCTACTTAACAGTAACAAAATCAGACTTCTTCTTGTGTCCTAGCCTGATGCAGAGGAATAGAGCAATTATTTCTAGTTTCTAATGTAATCTACTGAATACATGTTGCTTTTTTGCTTTATTCTTAAGGAAAAACTAATTTGAAAGTGGTGTGTAACTCAGAAATAGCGAACATTGTATATGAGACATAAGTTGGGTAATTATAATTATGAGCTAATTACTAGTTGAATGTTCATATGTTTGAACTTATAAAATCAATTTATAATAACAAAATGCTGTTTGATGTGTTTTGGAAGCAGCTGACAGAGAAAGCAATAATAGCATTAAAGGCAGATCGGGGAACCCACACTGGCTGTGGAGATGACATCCTGAGAAGAGGTGGGCAGAGAGAGACAGCTGCAGCTGGGATGACAGGAGACTGTGCAGGACAAGGCAGCTGGGAGCAGAAGCCAACCCGACCCCCAGAAGTGGGGGCAAAGGGCAAGGAAGGTGGGAGGTCTAAGAACACACAGAGCAAATTCTCCTAACAGCCACAAGATGAGTCACTAACTATATTTCTGGTCATTAAAAATAGATTGAATATCTGAGTCTCACCACCGGAATCATGTGGGGGAGGACTGCTAATGCTTGGATTTTTGTGTAGTGGAAATAAAAAGAAAGGGAGAACAAAAGAAGGAGGGGAGGAAAGATGGGAGGGAGGGAGAGAAAAGAAATAAAGATTATAAGAAGACTTAAAAAGCCAAAAAGTGATTGTTCTCTACTTTTCTCAGTCCTACCTCCCAAGAGCAGCTACTTCAAATGGAGGGTAATAAATTATCCAGCTTAGGATCACTATGAATCTGAGTTGCATAGTGAGACCCTGAACCAAATACATAAAAATCAATCAATAAATTCTCTAGCTTACGATCTTCAACTGCTACATTTAGACATTAATTATTGATCTGCAACAACAGACAACAATTCTACTTAGGAATTGTCACCACTGTGTACCTTACAGTGGTGTGAGGTCTGGAAACTGCCATCTTAATCAAGCATTGAAGCGTAGCTTTACTAATAGTGGATCAATTGCCTCCTGACGCAGAAGCTCAGCACACAGCTGCCACCTGACTTCCATGTTCTCGCCACTTGACTTCAGAATGAATCTATAGGTCTTGCTTTAACTCGGTCTTAACCATGTGGCAGAAGAGTATAAAAGTGGAAGTATATAAAGTTAAGTCATATTAATATAATGAACTGTGAATGACTCAAGTCAACAACTTCTGTGGATAACCTGCTTCTATTGTGGACTGCTGATCTGTGTTGGATTGTTTTATTTAAAATACATACATACATATATATACATATGCATATGTATATACATATATATTATATATACATATATATTTTATATATATATATAATTAGCCATCCATGTTTTGAAAATCTGTAACATGTGCCATTGCATGTTACCCTGTTTATGTCATTTTTTCTCTTTGTTTTTGCTTCTATTTTTCACTCAAGTTAAATACAAATAAATAAATTTAAAAATAAATAAATAAATGAATGAATGAATCTAAGCCAGTTCTTAAGCATATCTTCCAAGTTACAGGAAACAAAGAAATAGAGAATATATAATAGTTACATTACCATTTTTAGTTGAACTACTTGCTATTGAAAGTTAACCTTTAGTTTTTTTCTTTGCGTAATTTTTTAAATTTTTATTAGTACATGTTTGCAGCATGTAATGACTATGTTCCTTAAGGGAATATTTATGTCTTCATGTACATAAACACATTCAATTCTTTCCTCTCTCTCACCTTTCCCTCCCTGTCCCCTCCATCTCTTTGAACATTTTTCACTTGGAAAAATAATCTATCTCCCTAATTCCTATCATCTACCTTTCACTTTGCTATTTATATTTTGAATTTCTTATGTAAAAGAAACTGTGTAATGTTTAAGATTTTGTGTCTGATTTATTTCTCTTAATATTATGGCCTCAGGGTACAACAATTTTTCCTACAAATGACTAGAGTTTATCTTTCTTTATTGTATAGTAGTATTCAATTGTGCAGAAATATCACATTTTCTTTATTCATTCACCTATTCATGGTCATACGGGTCACTTTCAAGATTTAGCTGTTACAAATTGTACTTCTTAAACACAGCTAGGCATGTATTACTGTAATGTGATCTCTTAAACTTGTTTGAGAAGATACCCAGAAGAGGTATAGCTGCATCAGAGGGAAATTATATTTTTAGTTTTTTGAGGAATCTCCTGATTTTCATAGTGGTGTTAGGAGTTTACATGCCTATTAACAATGTACAAGGGTTCCTTTTCTGCCCTCAACCTCACTGGCATTCATTATTATTTAATGTCTTCATGATAGCCATTCTATGTGGAGTAAGGTAGAATTTTGCTGTTGTCTTAATTTGCATTTCTCTAATGGCCACAGATGTTGAACATTTTTTTCATGTATTTATTGGACATTTGTACTTCTACTGAGAAGAGTCTATTCATTTTACTGGCCAGGTTTTTAATTAGCTCTTTTATTAGGAGTATTCTAATTTTTTGAGGTCTTTACATGCTTTAGATATCACCCCTCTGTCTAAAGAGTACCTGGAAAAACTTTTTCTCATTTGTAGGTTTTCTTTTCATTCTGTTGAGTTTTTCATTTGCTGTGAAGAAGCTTTCAACTTTGATATGAAAACATTTGTTGATTCTTTGCTATTTCTTGTGCAATTCAAGTTCTATTTTTTTTAAAAGTCCTTGCCTACACCAATGCCTTCAAAAGTTTTACATATTTTATCTTCCAGGAGATTAAGCGTTCTGTATTAACACTGAGATCTCTGACTCATTTTGATTTTAGTTTACTACATGTTGAGAGATTTGCATCAATCTTCTGCATTGTAGATAGTTTACACAGGACCTCTAGGTGTCCCCTCTGTGTGCCTAAAGTTGTCTTTGCACTCCCAGTTCTGTTCCATGCATCTTTGTGTCTATTTCTGTACCTGTATTATTTTTATCACTTAAGCTTTGTAGTATAACTTCAAGTCCAGGACTGTGATAGCTCTTGCTTGGCTCTTGCTGTCCAGGACAGCTTTTGTTATTCTGAGTCAGTTCAGATTGCATATAAATTTTAGAATTCTCTGTTCTAGTTCTTGGAGGAATGCTATTGGTATTTTAATTGGGATTGCATTAAATTGGTATAACACTTTGGAAGTATAGCCATTTTTATTGTATTGGTTCTGCCTACCCAGAAATGGGGATTTATTTCTAATCTGAGATAGGGTTTCATTATGCAGTTCAGACTGGCCGTGAGCTCACTTTGTAGCCTCGTTTGACTTCAAACTTGCAAGGATTCCTGTGTCAGCCTCCTGAGTGCTGGGTTTACAGGTGTGTGATACCACACTCAGCTTTTTTGTATGTTTGTTTGTTAGTACTGAGAATCAAACTTAAGACAATATGCTTGCCCTTGTGCTGTATTATCCATGGCCCTTCCATTTTCTGATGTTTTCCTCAATTTCCTTTTTCAGAGTGATGTAATTTTCCTTATAACAGTCTTTCACTACCTTGATTAATTCCCATATATTTAATTTTTCTTTCTTTTTTTTTTTTGGCATAACCAGCGATTAAACTCAGGCCCTTGTACTTGCCAGGCAAGTGCTTATTCTACTGATCCATCTCCCCGTTTAATTTTTCTTAATGCTATTGCGAATGTCACTGCTTTCCTGTCTTTCTCAGTGAGTTCATTGTTAGTATATAAAAATGTTAGCCAGGCGTGGTGGCGCATGCCTGTAATCCCAAGTACTCGGGAGGCTGAGGCAGGAGGATTGTTGTGAGTTCGAGACCAGCCTGAGCTACAAAGTGAGCTTAAGGCCAGCCTGAACTGCATAGTGAGACCCTGTCTCAAAAAGACAAAAAAAAAAAAAAAAAAAATGTCGATTTTGGTGTTAATTTTGTATTCTGCTGCATTGCTGACTTTGGTTATTAATTCTAGAATTCTTTTGGTGGAATTTTTTTTTTTTTTGGTCTTGTGAGTACACAATCACGTCATCATCTGCAAATAATACTTTGCTTTTGTCTTTCTTATGAAATCCCTTTTCTTTCTCTTGCCTGATTGCTCTAGCAATGTTTTGAGGACTATGTTGAGCAGAATTGGTGATAGTGGACATGCTTGACTCGTTCCTAGTTTAGAAGGAAAGCTCTCAGTTTTCCCCCCAGCCACGTAAGTTCATTTTTTAAAAATTTATTTATTATAGTGTCTCGCTACACATCATGGGCTCTTTTTTTGCGGGGGGGAGGGTCAGCTCAGCCCTCCCTGGAGGAGGGGCTGGCACAGCATGTGGTGCTGGGCATCGAACCGCGGTCCCTGAGAGTTTGCCTAAGCTTGCCAAAGCAGGCGCTTTAGACCGCTGAGCTATCTTGCCAGCCCCATGTAAGTTCATTATAAATGGCTTTTATCAGATTGAGGTAATCTTTCTACACCAATTTTATTCAGGGTTTTTTTTTTTTTAATTGCGAATGAATGTTGGTTTTTTTGGGTATGAAGTTTTGTGTTGAGAAGTGTGCTGTAATTCTAGTGGGTTTACCTTTATAAGTGATTCATTTTTTCTAACCATTGCTTTTCTCTAAGATTCGATCCTTGTTTTGGACTTTTGAGGTTTTTCACTGTGCATCATGGAGAGCTTCTTTCTGATCATGGCTATTTTGGGGTCATATGTTTCACTTTCCTGTATGTTAAATTCTTTCCCCATATTTGGAAAGCTGCCTGCTATTATTCTGCAAACAGGGTTTTTATGCCATTTCTTCTGTCTTCTACTTTTTCACTAATTCCAAATGACCTTAGATTACTCATTTTTGTGTAGTCTAACAGCTGTTGGATTCATGTTTCATGTTCTTTAGTTTTTAAGATATGTCTGGGTAGCTGGTCTCTAGCCAGTAGCCCTATCTTCTGTCGCTGACACTTGTGTTACATCAGTTGGTTCTGCTGCTCATACTTTCAATAAAATTTTTGGTCTCCTGAATTTATGTTTGGTACCTTTTCATGGAATCTAATTATTTGCTGAACTGGTCATTCATGTTTTGAAGTGTTTCATTTATCTCAGCTAGCTTTTCACTGGTGTTTTCATTAGTGTCTCCTATCGACTGGTTAATCATTTTATGAGGTCCATTATCTGTTTAGTTAGGATTTCTTTGAGCTCATCAAGCACCCATTGATTTTTTTAAATCTCTTCCTTCATCCTTTAGAATAACTCAGGCTGTGTGGTTTTTGAGTTCCTCACCTTTGATGCCCCATAAGTAGTTTTGAGGAAGTTGAGAGTTTTTAGAATCACTTTGTTGCTTTGTCTTCTGATGTTTCTGTTGTTGTTTTGTGCTGAAGCTTGCAAACTGGTGATAGTATAAGACTTTGTTACTAGTATAGACACCTGGAATTAGTATCTGCTTTTTAGATGCACTCTGGGAAGGCTGTGTTTTGTTTGTTTCTTCACACTAGTGAGACAATATGATGTTTACACACATGGGTCTCATTTATTTCATTTATGGTGTGTTCTCAAATTGCACCTATAAAAGACTATATCTTGTCCTTTTTATGTCTGAGAGTACTCCATTACATAAAAAAACACATCTTTTTTATCCATTCCTATCCAACACATCTGGGTTAATTCTCAGATTTAGCCATTACAAATTGTGCTTGTGTATATTACTGCTATATGATAATTTTGGTTCTTCTGAAAAAATACACAGAAGGGAAATAACTGGGTCAAATGGGACCTCCAATTCCAGTTTTTTGAGGAATCTCCACACTGATTTTCATAGTGGTTTTACCAATCTATACCAACAATGGAAAAAGGTTCCTTTTCGCATGTCCCTCTAGTATTTGTTATCAGTTGATTTACTGATGATAGCCATTCTTTCTGGGGTGAGGTGGAATCTGTGTGAATTTGCATCTCTTGATCAAGTTCTATATTTGTATTTTGGGAGGAATGTATGAGCTATATTTTGTTTGTTTTTTGTTTTGGTGGAACAACCCCAAAAGGATCCTTTCTTTTGTGGAGATTTCTAGAATTTCAAATCCCGTAACTCCTAGGAATACATCTCTCTTTCACTGGCCTGAGATCTCAAAGGTTACATAGAATTAGGGCAACAGTCCAAAAAGAATCCTGTCATTTGTGGAAACCTCTAAAATTAAAATCCCATGGTATTACACAAGAACCTATCCCCTTTATAATGACTTAAGATTTAAGTGTTACACAGACTTATTCTAATTTAGTCATAAATATGCCTTCAGTAACTGGTAATAAATATGGCTTCAGTAATCTTTATTGATCCCCATTCTACAACAGTAACTAGGGCTAGTACCTAGGGACACGATAGTGGAAAAGATTGTGTCTACTGAGATTCACTACTACCCTACCAAAGACAATGTCAAAGAAGCTTCTTTCCTCTTTCACAAAGGCAGCGGTCAAATCAGTTTTATTTTGAAGTGTAGGGAATGATCATTGGCCAGAACTCAAGAAAATTAGGACAGGGAAATGGATCATTGCTCTCTTGCTTCACTGTGGTATTTAGATGTAGGCTATAGTAAAAAATTTGTACATAGAGTATTTCCCTCTAACCTCCATATCTTCCAAAGCTGTTTCGGTGTCAGTCTAACACCAAGGGTAATTCGCTGTGAAATCTGGATGGAGTGAATATGTATTCAGAGGTTGGCATGCAAGCCTGTGAACTTGGAAAAAGAACAAAGTTTTCTAGAATTATAAACAAAGAAAATGGAGATTTAAAACCCTGGTTTCCTCTTCTTCATATCAGTACATACCAGTTGTCAGACAGCTTTGAAAAAATTCTATCCCATTCCTAAAAGGTAGATAATTATTATCAAAGCATTTTGGAACCACATTTTAACTTTTAATCAAAATGACATAAAGAAACAATGGAAAAAATATGGAAATTTTAAAACTTTGGTATTTGTATTAAAGATTTTTTTTCCCAATCTAATTCCACTCTCTTCCACAGACTTGAAACCTTACCAGCAGGCTGACATTCTGATAAAACATAAAAGGAAGACAAAAGGGCAGGATGGGTGTGGGTTAGGGAGTGCACAGGGAAAGGGCAAGCGCTCCCTCAGTTGCCACCTGATGACAGACTTCAAGGAGCCCCACCTTTAGGTTCTTTTGTGTTAAGCTCACTTCCAAATAAAGCAAGCTGCAAAGCCAGTCCTAACAACCCCACACAGAAAAGTAGCAGAACTGACACTATTTGCCCTCTTACTGGTATCAGCATATATAGTTAGTGGGGGTGAGAATCCTACCAATTAACTGCTAGTTTCAGAAAAGGGCCCTTTCTCATGAAACTTCTGCTACTGGAGAACACGGAAATGATTAGAAAGGCAGTGTGAAGACAGTACAGTGTTTAAAGTGTCAGTGGGTGTCCTGGTGAATGTTAACACAGTCCTCATCTAGAAAGTGGTGGGAATACTTAATAAGTAAGCTAAAGTGATTCTAAACGTCTAAAAAAATTTGTCCCCTCTTTCCTTTTTAACTTTCTAGTTTTAAAAAAAGCTCAAACTGTAAAATCATACACTGGTCTGTTTTTTATATACATGAGCTTAATTCATGCATCTTCTTTTTAATGACAAAAAAGGATGAAATAGCAATGAAACAGTTTCAAAGCAGGTTAGTAAGACAGTTACAATAATTAATACATTGCATATTGTTGTCTTTGTAATAGTTATTCAGAGGACAAGATACAGACATGATATCGTACTAAACAATATGAGTACAAACTTTTATTCTCAATGAACTAAGAGAAAGTTCTCTGTCCTAACTCTTGTGCATACATATTTTTTTCCTTTTCCATAACAAAAATGGTCCTTTACACTTTTGCGAAGTTAGTAACGCATGACAATAGGTTGCTTAGCAACTGATAATTAACCTTAACCAGACAGGATGTTCATCTCAGGAGTGAGGTAGCTTGTTTGCTTTAGGCACTGGGCCAAGTCCCACCTACACACATTTAATCAGTTTCCTAGCTTCATGGCTCCCAACATATCCCCCTTTCTCATTTTTCTTTGTCAGAGATAGGTGTTCCACTGCAGTTGCATTTTCTTAATAATATGATAAGGTTATGTTGAAACCTTCACCAGCATCACAATAACACCTCGTAGGTCTGCTATGCCCAGTCTGGGAACACACTTATTGCCCAACTCACAGCAGGTGTTTTCCCAAGACACAATGTCTTCCTTTCCAAAATGTCTATTATCTTCACTGGCCACCTGCCGCAGGGTCTCCGCTTTACTTACCAGCTGAGAGAAACTGACAGTCAGATTCTTACATCCTGTCTCTAAGGCAAAATGAACTCACCTAATTTTGTCAGTCATGTGGACTTAAAATGTTGAAGACTGCATCCACTGCTGGCCTGAAAGTTCTTCTGGATTATCTTGTGCAATCACTATTTCTAGGTGGCTTAGTGGCCCAATACTTATACTGAACTCATTCAGCCAAAACATGAAACCTGTTCACTGCTACCCCTATACGATTCAAATGTTGATGCATTTATTATTTTGCACAATACAATTCACAACTGTGATCCCAAGTTAACGCTGCTCCAGGTTTTAGTACTCCAGGTGTCTCGATTTCTGCTTTATGTGGGACACTGTCAGGGCAAAGTTAGTGCATTACACATCTCGACTTTCATATCCACATGACGGGCCAAGTCCCATTTGCTTTTATTTAAATTTTATTATTGCTATTAGTAACAAGCTAATAGAAATAGGATAACAAAAGGAAAGTTCAGGATAATTTCTTCTTTAATAATTAAAACCCTGGGCCAGGGAGATGGCTCAGTAGAATAAGCGCTTCCCTGGCAAGTGCAAGGTCTGAGTTCAATCCCCAGTCCACCCTCCCCCCAAAAAATTAAAATCTTTATATAAACACACATCTCCTTTGTGTGATCTACTTCCTCTCTACGTTCAGTCCTATAAGAGTTCGTACAAACTGTTACACAAAAATATTCACAGAAGAATGTGAATAGCCAATTATCCCAACCTGGGCAAGGAACCCCAGTCATGAAAAATCTCAGGCAGATTCTTGGTCTAGATCACCAGCTTCTCCACACTAAGCGTACTAGTGGTTTCATCTTCTTCATTTGACCCAAAATATCCTGGGAGATCCAGCATCCTCTGCTCGGCCTCCGAGAGGCCAAATGATGTGTTGTCATAGAAGGCAAACTCGGGATGGGCCGGGAAGCTCTGACACTTGTCTTTTCTACACTGAGAAGGGCTCAGAGGACTGCCCCTCTGGTAGCTATCTTTGGGGCTGGTGGGGGAAGACTGCTTCCTGGAGATGCTCCTGTGACTGGGCGATGGTCCCCTCCGAGCTCTGTGAGGCTCTGGTCTCTCAACTCCCGCCACTAACACTGCTTGACGATCTGCCAGGTCTGGCTTCCTGATGGGTTGCCCCATGATGTAGGATTTAGGGACAGGGCTTAATGGACCACTGGTTCCACCTGCACCTTGGTAATAGTCCAGCTTTTCAGAAACCAGGTGGGCACCTCGACTTGGAGGCCTACACTTGTCCTCTGACTGGTCCCAGGTCCGTGTCCTGGAACTGTAGGTGGGGGCTTGCCGCGGAGTCAGAGTGGACATGCTCCTCTCCCGGAATGGCCGGGCCTGTTTGGTTTCATGAAAACTGGCTGTTCTCCTGAAGTGGGAATTCCTGGTATGGCTCCTCTCTGAAGAACCCCCTCTGGCTGCCCCATGCCGCAGCTGAGATTTGCGCACTAGGGTCTGGCTGGGGCTGATGGCGCAGCTGGCCTGAGACATGCTGAAATCCAGCCTGGAGGGAGGTCTTTCCCCAGAACCCACCATGGTTGGGTCCAAAAATGGGGACTTGATCCGGAATTTGTTTGCTGCGGCTGCTGCTGCAGCTGCTTCTTCTGGGCTTTCCAAGTCCAAGGGGGGGCCAGAAGCAGCGTCGATGGCAGTGTCTGTCAGGGGACTCTGAGACACGTGGTACACTTTGGTGGTCTCTGTAAGGCCTTTCTTCTTCATCTCCTTCAACTGCTGCTGGGCAAGGCGGTAGCTGAACAGAGGGGGGATGATCTTCTGTGCGTTAGACTGAAAGCTCTCACTGCCAGAGGCGTCGTCCTCAGGAGTCACCGGCCCGCCGCACCTGTAGGTGAGAGGGATGCCGGCGTCCCCTGGACTCCCCCCGGGCCCATCTCCTCCGTCGGAGAAGCTCCCACGGTGCTCATTCAGTTCACAGATGTTCTCCTCGTCCGAGTCCTTCCGGAAGCCCGGGGAGTGGATGGAGTTGTGGCGAGCAGAGGCACTGCACTCTGGGGACCGACCACACCTTCTCCACAGCGTGATGAGCACAGTGGCCACGATGATGAACAGGCACAGGGATATCCCTGTGACGGTCACGATGTTGCTGGACTTCACCGGCCCCTCGGGTGGAAGAGAAGATGGGCTGGCTGGCTGGAAAGCTACAAAAAGAGGAAGGATAATGCAATATTTACACATGTGGGTCTGATTTATTTCACCTAAGAGTACCGTCTCCAGGTGCATCCATTTGCTGATAAAGGCCTCCAGTTTATCCCTCTTTATGGCAGAGTAGTACTCCATTATATTAAAAAACACATCTTTATCCATTCATCTGTTGATGGGTATTTGGGCTATTTCCAAAATTTAGGTATTATACATTGTGCTGCTATAAACATCACTTTGCATAGGTTGCTATCGTATGATACTTCCAGTTATTTGCAGAAGATGTCAAGAAGGGGAATAACTGGGTCCCAAAATGTATAATAAATATTAGGGAATGGGAGGAAAATCTTCAAGCTGGAGGGGGAATAAGAGAAGAGGAGGGAGAAAAGAAGGGAAAAGAAAAAATGGAATAGAAAAAAAAATGGAAACAAAGCTTTTATAAATAAGGAGGGAAAGATGGATTGGAGGGAAGGGAGGGGATTGGAGAAAAAAGAAGACTCAGCTAAATTATGCACAGATACAAATTCCCTGAGGAGGGTGATCATTATGTGTATCTAAAACATACTAATAAAGTCAACAAAAAGGAAAAGAGGAAGAACAAATGTTTTCTCTTATACTGATTTCTCTGTAAAATCCAGGGCCTCAGAGTCACTTGTTCTAATTACTGCAACAGTTAAAGAGAAGAGGAAAAGCAACAAGGACTGAGATTTCTGTTCCTACAAATGGATCTCTCCTCACAGCTGCAGCCAAGTAAGGGCTCCAGCACGGAGGAAATGCTGAAAAATCCAGGACACACCCACGAGAGACAGCCAGGAAAGTTCAAAGAGACTTCTGTGCTCACCACCCTGCTGAATCTTCTACATGGAAGCAGTGTGTAAAAATGTCAAGGTCAAATCCAAGGTTTTCACATATGATAATTTAAATGCAGGATGTGCAGTATATGTGCCTGTGAGAGGCTAATGGGAAATTCTCACCAAGCTGTAAAACTCAAAACTTGAAATGATTTAGGTTGGTTATGCCCCAATTTACATATTAAACTGATGAAAACAGATTGTTGGTGATATAACATCTTCACCTTCTCGTAAGCTGGGAGCCACCTTCCCGAGCTCCAAAGCCTCTGTATTCTCACTCTATTTTCAGCTGTTCACCCCCTTCCCACCTTCTGAGTGGTGATAATTTTGCCTCGTCCATCCTGCTTTCAAACCTGTTTTCCTGCAGCCTTCAAAATGACTCATCAAGCACTCATTCTGGCAGCAAATATGCAAAATGTGTCATCAAGATGCAGATGTCACCCCCAGAACACCCAGAAACCGGAGGTCAGCTGGTGTCACCTGACTTCACCACCGCTCTTTCTGGTACTCGCAGTGCACCACTCCAGTCCTTCCCGGCACCTGTCCTTCTGCCTTCTTCACACGGTCTGCTCATGACCAACCTGTGGGGCATCTCCCAGGCCAGTCCCCTGGCTGCCACCCTCACACCTCAGTCTACCCCAGGGGACACTTGAGAACAAACTCCACATCCCCAGCTTTTTCATAAGGGAGCTAGATGTTGATGCAAGTACTTCTTACAGGGTCAGCACTAGGTGTAGCCTCAATCCTATTTCCAACAGCTATATTCAACCAGCACACCTCCCTCTCCATAGAAAACTCCTTTGATGCCTACCTAGACCAGTCTGTGTGTGTGTGTGTGTGTGTGTGTGGTACTAGAGATTAAATCTAGAGCTCAGAGCTACATCATCCCTGGCACTTTTCACCTTTTTTTGGATACAGGACTTGCTAAATTACACAGGGTGAGCTTGAACTTGTGATTCTCTTATTCCAACCTCCCAGAGTGCTATGGTGACAGGCGTATGCCACCATTCCTAGCTTAGATTACTCTCTGCTCCTCCTCCATCACTGCTGTCTCCCAAAGGCCTGACAGCTGTCAGTTACTACAGCACCTGGGCTCCAGCCTCTCTTGTCACTGCAGACCTAGGACCAGCCTGGGCAGCTGAGAGCTAATCCGGTTTGCATTACCTTCCCATGGTCTGCAGCAGCTCCTCTTCTGAGGTCTCACCCATCACAGCTCACTGTCTGGTTGCCCTGCTGTGTAGTTCAGTCTCACTGGGCTTCTACAACTCTCCTTTTTCTCCTAAGATCCAGCTGCCACCTAGTCTTACCTCGTCCCCACACAAGGCCTATGCATTGTCCATCGCTGATCCCATTTTCTTCTCAATACCTGGACTCCCTGGACCTCTAACTCTGAGCTCTGTCCCTAAACAACTCTCTCTGCTGTCCCCTAAAACACTTGCTTCCAATTTCATGTCTTCCAGTTCCCTACCCAATCTGCTTCTCTAACAATCTGGTAGGTCGCAGAAAAGATATAAAAGCCATCCAACAACCACACCCCCATCTTCTGCTATAACCTTCCCCCCAAAACTTAGCAGCACCACACCTCTGTTTAACTGAGTTTCACACTGTGAGGAGGCAAGTTTTCCCCCTGACAAGGCAAGCTCACCAACAAACACCCACCCTTCTCCAATGGGATCCTAATTATCCCAGCTTCTCCTCGGTTGCTCATTCTCCTCAGCACAGAAACTTGTTTCAGCTCTTTTCACTTTAGAAAGACCCTTCTCAGCTGGGAATGGTAGGGCACACCTCGGCCCAGCACCTGAGACTGAGGCAGGAGGGCTGCAAATTCAAGCCCAGACTGGATAATACAGTGACTTAGCAAGACCATGTCTTTAAAATAACAAAAAGAGGACTGGGGAGATAGCTCAGTGGTCTAAGCAAGTGCAGGAACCAGGGTTCCATCCCCAGTACCCATGCCATGCTGGCCCACACCAAGCTAGCCACCAAAACTGGGCATGGTGGTGCACGCCTGTAATCCCAGCACTGGGGAGGCTGAGACAAGAAGATCACTGAGCTCAGGCTCCATAGTGAGACCCTATACCAAATACATAAATAAATAAAAATTTAAAAACAGAGAGAAAAAAAGGTAGATGGTGGGGAGTTGACACTCCATGCAAAGGCCCAGGTTTAATCCCGTTCCAAACAAAACAAAATTAAAAAACCAAACACCTTCCCCAGCCCTCTTATGAGTCCATAATCCAGCTCTTATTGCTTTGCTTGTTCCCCAGCCATATTTACAATTAGCAGAGTCCACATTTGCTGACAGATTGCTCCCACAAGGTGACATTTACCACTAACTGCCCCCAGGACTCCAACAAAACAGCTTCTGCGAGGTCATTAATGACTTCCTAGTAACTGAATATCCTGCAGCACTGGCTACTATGCATAAGATGCCTCTTTTTTTTTTTTTTTTTTTTTTTTTTTTTTGTCTTTTTGAGACAGGGTCTCACTATGCAGTTCAGGCTGGCCTTAAGCTCACTTTGTATCTCAGGCTGGTCTCGAACTCACAACAATCCTCCTGCCTCAGCCTCCCGAGTGCTGGGATTACAGGCCTGCGCCACCATGCCCAGCTATAGGATGCCTCTTGAAGCTCTCTCTCCCTCTCGGTTTCAGTGACAATACGTAATTTAGAGAGAAGAACATGAACTTCGAAGGCAAGGAGATCTGTCTCAGCCACCTCCATCTCATCAAGTCCAAGGCTCATCACCTTCCCCTAGAACCTGGGCCTTCTCAGACACATCTGGTCTCAGGAGAGAGGGACCCCAGTTCAAGTGGGGCCTAGTACAGGACCTTCTTGCCTGTTTAGCCACTACTAAATCCAGAGTCTGCATCCTTCCCTCCCTGCACCCTCACTGCAAGTGGCTCACTGTTTGTAGGCATTACTGCAAAACAAAATGGGCTCTCTCTGCCACGTCTACCCTTCCACCTTGATTCTATACTTACAGCCTGAGAGATCACCCAAAAACAGCTATCTGAGGCTTCAAGGACCCTCAGGGCCTGGTAATCCGTCTGGTCTTCATTTTCCTACCCTTCCAGGCCTCCTTTCTCAACCTACAGCGAATTATTTACAGTTCTGCAGATCTCCTTCTGCATGCATTGCACGCCATTCATTGCATCCTTTGCTTACCTCGATCACTGGATGGCACCTTCTCACCTGTCAAGCTTGAGCTCAAAAATCACCCGCTCCAAGACTGGAGATGTCTCCAGCATGGGCTATCATCCCTGCAAGCTTCCACACCAAGCCGTTGGAACTTTTATCGCTTCAGGCTCTGTACTGTGGAGTGTACTACACCTGTGTTTGCACCTTCTGGGCTATGATATCAGCCAAGGATATATCTTATCCAGTCCCAGTCACTTGCACATAGTTGGTACTCAATAAACATTAGCTTAGTTAATTGATTCATTCCCTAATTTTAAAGTAGAATATCAAAATGATCAATACTCTACCTGATCCAATACAGGTAACACAGAAATGGCATTTTCCACTCTCATATTTAGCAGAGACAAAATTAATGCACAGATATATTCCAAACTTGGCATAAAAACATTCTTCTAAAGCCAAACAAAACTCTGAACTCTTAACCAAGTGAAAATAGTTGTATGCTGAAAGATTGTTCTCTCGTTTATCACTTTGTCTTAGCTGTGGTGGTGCTGATGACAGTGCATAGCAATGCTGCTATCACACGTCAAGAGCTGTTCTCCCACCTCTGCTCTCTTCTGACGCTAGCTGGCTCCCCTGAAAGCCACAACTGGAGAAAAGCCCATGGTCTGCCAGCCTGAGCCAACTTGGCTCCTCTTGGGCCTGCTTGTTCATGTCAGCAGAAGGGGCTCTCCTGATGGTAAGCAGCAAGCTCACAGACCTCTACAGCTCCAAAGAATGGAAAATAGGTGGCGTAGGAAAGAAGGGAAGACCTAGAAGAAAAGATCCTTTTCACCTACTTAAGTGTTTACCTGAGACCCATTTAGAGTAAAAAGCAGGGGGTCTCTAGCACTTACTTCCTTGCTCATTAATAATTTAGGTCTCAGATCCCACCCAGTCTTTAAGAATTAAACCCACCCCCCCAAAAAAAGAATTAAAATCCCAGAACATGAAATATGATCACATTTCCTCAAAAGTAAGTGCTCCAGTTGCTGATGTCTCTCCTGTAAACCCAGACTATATAGATAAAGGCACAGCACTCAAGAGAAGCAGCTTAGAATGAAGTCAGCTCCAGCTCCCCTAAGTCAGTGGTGGCAAACCTTCTGCTTGCGTGCCACAGAGAACACGCAGAGCCCTCTCTGCTGGTACACAATGGTGAGCCAAGTTGCCCCAGCAGCTGAATGTCAGATAACAGTTGTTATCTGAACTAAAACCTCTGTATTCAGGCTTAATTGCAAGTGTTCGGCACTTTGCAATAAATAAGTGGGTTTTTGGTTGCAGGTGCGCACTCAGTCCCTAAAGGCTCACCATCACTGCAGGCCTAATTCCTCACTGCAAGGCCTGGGCCAGGATCTGCCTCTCCTGCCCAGCGTCCTGCCTCTAATATGGAGACAACAGTATACACGTGTCCCTTGTATCCCTTGGTGTCCTTTGGGGTTTGGTTCCAGGATCACTGTACTCAAGCTTGTTCTATAAAATAACATAGTATTTGCATAGTGCCCTACACTCATCCTACCAAATACTGGAGCTCATTCCTAGGTTACTCATCTTACCTACTACAATGTAAATACTATTTAACTGGTACACCCTGTTTACTGAACGAAGATAGAAAAATATCAGTGCATATTCAATGTAGAAACACATTTTGTCTGAGTATTTTCCATGCATGGTTGGTTAAATACACAAATGCAGAACTTGCAGATACACAAGGTCAGCCATATCTACTTTCTACATGCAAGGTACTTACAAAAAATGCTCAAGATCTGAGCCCAGCATAATAATACCTACACTATAGAATCACTGTGAGGTTTAACCGAGATAGCATATTTAAAATGTTAGCATGTAGGTGGTTCATTGATGGCTAATAGTGTTCTGTTCTAAAAGGACAGTGCAAGCCAGTGGCATTTATTTAATTATTAACTTATTCATTTATTTATTGTGCCCGGCTCAGTCTGCCCTGGGGGCAGGGCTGGCATGACATGTGGTGCTGGTGATCAAACTGTGGTCCCTATGCTTGCCTAAGCAGGTGCTTTAGAGTGCTGAGCTATCTTGCCAGCCCCAGCATTGGTTTTAAATTCTCTTATGTGTTTTAGAACTCTAGGTAGACTATTTTAACACAATGCACCATCCCACAATTGAAAGGTGTATTGGAACGAAGTTATACACACAGAAGGAGCTTGGAAATGTGAAGGAGATTTGCAAAGAAAAGAGTAGACATAGACAAGAGCCTTACAAAGCACTATGAAGTATGACTGATGAAAGAACGGATTCAGAGTGGGGCCCAGGGTATGTGAAAGGAGACAGGCTGACTGAGGGCTGGGAGATGAGCCTGAGCCTGAGGCTGAAATAAGAAGGCAAAAGACAAAATAAAGTTCCTAAGATTTTGGAACGAAGGGAAAAAGGGCGATGGTATTGGCTAGAAAGACAAAATGGCAGGAAGGATTTTCTAAGACTACAGGTAGGAACACTGGCTGCAGCCTTCCAGGTGTGTGATTTTTGTGCTGGAAGGTACTTTGAGATCCAAACAAACATGAGCACCTAACTCCTCTAGAGTCCACAGGGACAAGGAACTAGGATGGCCCTTCAACCTGGGATGGGAGAGAGGACAGGAATTGACAGAGACATTAGATTATTTAGGGGTCAGGGCCACAATAGGCCCAGCCAGCTAACCGGGTGTTACATATCAAGAAATGGGCTGGGGGGGGAGGGCAATGACTCCTCACAGCCGTAACTGTGGTGAGTGAAGCCAACCCAAGCTATGCCAGCATCGGATCTATACACCTCTGACCTCACAGTCACTGGCGGCAGACACCAGTGCATGCCTTGAAGACATTCTGAAAATGCAGGAAAAGCCAGTCCCCATACCCAAAGCAAGTATCCTTACCCTCCTTCTACAGGACAGAGGTGGTGTCGAATAAACATAAGCCCCTCAGGGGTAGGACAGGGTACCTAGCCCCCTTCTGACAATTAATGGTCCATTTGGTCCCACTGGGCTTCTTTGGGATGATCCGAAAAGTGAAGAAAAAAATATTTGTCCACCACTTTATGGGGAAGTACAGATAGAAATAAAATTAAAATAAATCTTAGGATGAAGAAATAGTTCTTCTCCACTCTACTGCTGCATTGTAAAAATTATTTAACATGTCAGAATTTTTTTTTTTTTTTTTTTTTTTTTTTTTTTTTTGAGACAGGGTCTCACTATGCAGTTCAGGCTGGCCTTAAGCTCACTTTGCAGCTCAGGCTGGTCTCGAACTCACAACAATCCTCCTGCCTCTGCCTTCCGAGTGCTGGGATTACAGGCATGCGCCACCATGCCCGGCAACATGTCAGAATTTTTAATTTAGACATATTTCACTGTAATGTCCCTCTTTTCCACAGTGGTAATGGCCGTCAGCTCAGCGCCAAGGTGGTATCCACGCTACTCACAGTCTTAGACACACTAAGGAACACAGGACTACAGCAACCGCAGAGCATTAACGAAGCCACTCCTGAACTCAAGAGTGGTGGTTCTCAGCGAGTCTGTTCAATATGCCTTTTGCTGGAGGCCCTGAAGAGAGACACCCAAAGGACATAAGAATACCTACCTGGACACTCCTCCAGGGAGCACAGGGAGGTCTCCGAGGACGGTCCAGGGCAGCCAGGTCTGGAGGGGAAGGAAGTGAGACACACACGACGACGCTCTCTGACACCGTCCCCACATGTGGCGCTACATGGCCCCCATGGCTGCCATGGTCCCCAAGTTTCTGCAAGGACATAAGTCATGCTTTTAATGCTAGCTCATTTGAAAATCAGTATTTTAATTGCACCTAAATGAAACAGCAAAACTCAAATCTCAGGTCTTGAAAAGTCATGTAAAAACATTCCTGGAGATATAGAAAGCTGTGGTGTTACTCCTAAAGTTAAAACCAAGAAAAGCTGTACAATTTATAACATTGTAGCCTTCCTAGAGCCCACCCAAGAGATGAGGTCACAGGACAACCAACCAGCTTCTGACGAAGAAAGAAAGGCGCCTCCAAGGAAAGAGGGGATATAACATTTGCTTACTTGGGACAGGCTCCAGGGCCACCCACACAAGCTGGCGAGAAGAATCCCACTGAAAATGTAATGCTAAAAGTCTAGTGTGGACTATAATGGGAACACAAAAGTTCTGAGACACTTAACAAGGAGAACTGTACCCACATGCCGGTTCTTCTCCAGGGAGCTCACTAAATGCTCTCCAGAGGGACTGAGGGCAGCTGTAAGAACAGACGAAGCCTCCTTACAGTAAGGAGTGAGGACGGAAGGACCACCACTGCAGAAGAGGCTCAAAGCCTCACCATAGCCTTTCTCCATCTTTTCCACAGAATAACAGATTCATCTGCTGGAAAAGGCAGGAAGCCCAGTCACCTAAGAAGCATCAGTTGAGGCCAACTAGTGCAAGGGAATAGAAAAAGAAAAACTCCTTTACCTTTGGAAAGGGATCTGAAATCTCCTGGCTCCAGCCTATTAATGATTTTCTACCAATAGAGAGGGACAGGATTATCAAGATGGTACCATTCTGAAACTTAGGGACATAATATTTGCTCAAGACAGAAGATGAACCAGTACAAAGGAGAATCCTCTCCTCACAGTAGGCTATCCAGTACCAAGTAGCAGATAACAACAGTCTAGTGCTGCATGACAGAAAGCTAGAGGCAAATACCTCTAATGTGTAGGGGCAAGCCTAATGCTGAAGGTGGAACAGAAGCAAGGAGAAAAACCCTCTGGAAACTCAATGTCCACTGTCAGTACAGAAAATTGGTAAACAGAAAGTTCTGAAATCTGTATTGAACAGATCAAATGTAGCAACAGGAAAAAAAAAAAAGTTTGATTCCTTACTTAATAACCCAATATCCACACATAAGACCTACCAAAGCCAGAAGTATAGTAACCACTTACAGGGTTACTATTCCAAATAAGATACAAATAATTGTGATATACCCAAAAAAGCAAAGGGAAAAACCATCAAGAGACATGGTAATCAAGAAAACCAGACTTAGATATTACCCAGATACTAGGCCTATCAGAAAGAAAATTAAAATTGTTGAGACTAATGGAAAAGGAAAACAAGATGAACAGAAACATTAAAATTTTCATCAGAAAACTAAAGTGTTAGATGGAAATATTAAAACTTAAAAAACACATAGATATAACACACCTGATGAAAGAAACCATACATTTAAATATAGGTATAATATTATCACCTTTGTCTAGATGTCCCTCTAAAACCTTTTGTGGCAATAGATATGGCTTTTCAGAGGTGGTTGGATCTAAAGTGTATAATGCTGGGATTAAGGGTGCAAATAGGATCAAGGGTATGATTACCAAATTAGTCCACAGACTGGTTGGGCATAGTTCTGGGTAGGATGAGGGTACCCCACCTAGGGCATCAGTGCTAACTCCCTCAGGGCCTTGCTAAAATATTAGGGACAGAATGAGGACTCACTTGTCACTTAACTGCTGCTTACTGCCTTCTACTTGCTCTGCTTTGCCATGGACTGTTTATCTTTTCTGATGCCAATCTGCCAGGCCACCCTGTCTTGAAGCCAGCTGACTATGACTAAGACTTCTACAAACTGAGCAAAACAAACCTTCCCTTTAGCTCTGGGTGTCTGGTATTTTGCCTTAACAATGAGAAAAGCCACTGGAATAGGTAGAAATCATTCAATCTGAAATACAGAGTACTGAGTTGAATATGTCTACCCAAAAGCATGTTAGAAATCTGACCCTCAGTACAATAGCACTGGGAAACACCATGCAAGGGGAAATGTTCCGGTTCTGAGGGCTTCACCTCATGAATGGACTGATGCTGATTCTACAAGTGCTTGAGCCATGCCCTCTTTTGCCTTTATGTCTTCTCCTCGGGATGAGGGAGCAGGAAGGTACTGACCAGCTGCAGGACCTTGACTTAGGAATTCCTATTTTCTAGATCTGTGAGAAATAAATCTCTATGCTTTATAAATTGCCCAATACCAGGTGTTCTGTTATAGGAGAACAAAATGAACTAAAACAAAAAGGGAGAGTGAATAAAACAGAACAACTGAAAAGCTGTGGGGCAATGTCAAATCATCTTGTGTACATGTAATTGAAATCCCAGGAGAGAAAGTGAAAACATGACAGAAGAAATATTTGAATAATGCTCAAAAACTTTCAAAAACTAATGAAGGACTAAAGCCACAGGTCAAGGATGCCCAGAAAATATCAAATAGGATAAATAGAAAAGGAAAAAAAAAAAGAAAAAATTTTGATACACTATGCTCAAATGCCTCAAAAACAAAACCAAAATTGGTTGGAGTAGGGTAAGAGTGGAACCACATGATACAATGGATAAAGCTGAGAAATACAGCTGACTTCTCTTCAGAAACCATGCAGGTCAGAAAGTAATGGAGTAGCATTTGTGAAAACCTAAAGAAAAAAAATCTATCTAAAAAAATCTCTTAAAAATAAAGGCTTTTTCTGAGAGGATTCTCAACAAGCTTTCCCTATAAGCCTTCAACTACAAGAAATGTAAAAAGAAATCCTTCAGCAGACGGCGTATGATACCAAACAAAACATGTATAAAAAGAAATAGAACCATGGAAATGGCATACATAACGGTAAACACTAAATCCTTCTTTTATTTTTAAATGCTCTAAAGTGTAATTGATAGCATAAACCAGAACTGTAGCAGTGAGTTAGGTATTTGATATACATAAGTGAAGTAAAATCCTTGACAACTAACACACAAAGAATTACAGCAGGCTGAGGGTATAGCTCAGCAGTAGAGCACTGGCTTAGTATGTTCAAGGCCCTGGGTTATCTCAGTAATGCAAGAGGGTAGGGTAGGGAAGTGAATTCGGAGCGTGCTATTCAAATTTGGAGTTTTTACATTACAAGATAATTATTATTTCAATAGTACTTGAAATTTGAAGGCAGATTCACAGTAGTTGTATATTATAATCTCTAGGACAACCACTAAAAACACTTGAAGGTATATACAATAAGCTCATAGTATAAAGTGAATCCTAAAAATATTCAGTATAAAGATGCAGAAGAAAAGGGAAAGAAAGCAAAGAACTAATGGAACAAATATAAACCCAGCAAAACAGGCTTTAATACAGCCATTTAATGGAAACTCTAAATATAAATAAACCAATTTAAAACAGAGACTACTACAGTGGAATTTTTTAAAAGCATGATCCAGCTATATACTATTTTAAAACACACTTTACATGTAAAGACATACAGAGGTTAAAGGTAAAAAGACAGAAGATGTATCTTGTGAATGTCTGACAAAACTGGAGTGGCTATATTAATAGTAACAAAATACACTGCAGAACCACGGATACAGAGGCATATAACACACTAATGAAGGAATCAATCTAGCGGAGAATCTTTCTTTTTTTTTTTGTCTTTTTGAGACAGGGTCTCACTATGCAGTTCAGGCTGGCCTTAAGCTCACTTTGTAGCTCAGGCTGGTCTCCAACTCACAACAATCCTCCTGCCTCAGCCTCCCGAGTGCTGGGATTACAGGCCTGTGCCACCACGCCCGGCTAGCGGAGAATCTTGATCCACCCAACAACACAACTTCAGAATACAAAGCTCTTCCCACACTGCCTTTTGTTTTGGCTTTTCAGAGCACTGGTGATCATCCCCCAGGCCCTGTACCTGCAAGGTGAGCATTCTACCTTAAGCAAAACAAAACAATCAGCCAAAACAACCAGTACTGATTGAGAAATGCAAATTGCTCTTCCAAGCAGATATGCAATCACTGCCAGACAGAATAACAGAATAGTTCCCTACAGAGAAACTGCCTAAGTTCCCCATCTATCAGTACCCATGGAACCCCAAGTCCTATCAGGCCTTTCCAATACGAAACACCAAAATACCTTCTGCATAAAAGTCTTCATATTTCATGAACAAAAATTTCTAATGCAACCAAAGGTATACAAAGGACTACAAAAAAATAATAATGAGCAAAATGTGTAGGGCTGTTACATCCTCAGGGGAGCCAAGTGGTGCAATCTTTGGAGTGAGTCATGGAATACGAGTTCTTTAAAGCAATTAAAAGTCTCTGAGGATTCTCACATGAGTGGGAGCATTACAAATGAGAGTCCTGGAGCAGCAGCAGCTGAGGTGTGGTAATGATGTTCCATGCAGAGGTCCAACTGCACATAATATTGGTCCTGTGCCTCCTGGATCACAAGTGGTTCCTCTTCGCAGAACAATGAGCCAGCTTTGTCCACAGGGCCTCAGAAATGCTCAGGCAGTAAGCCCTAGTGCCTGAAAAGCTTTGGGAATCTCATAGGAAAGTTTCTGTGCCAAACTAGTGTGATCTCATTTAGAAAAATCTGGAAATCCTACTGTAGTCTAAATAGCAAATTAGGTCAACATATAGTTTATTCTTCTCTCATGCTTACATTTAAAACCACAAAAGGAATAATTACAAAAGCTGAGTTGCACTGTTATTCTTTCTGAATATTTTTATTGTATATTTTGCATATATGTATACACATTTATAATTTCTTTAAATACATGAATTTTTTTAAAACTACATACTTTTGTCAAGCTAAAAACAAAAATTCCCTTAGAGGGTCAAGAAAAAAAAATCAGTAAAGGTATGATCCCTAATGTCAAAAAAAAATCTCATTTAAAAATGTGTCCTAGGCTGGGCAGATAGCTCAGTGGACTAAAGCGCCTGCTTAGGCAGAGAGCAGCAGCCAGGGTTTGATACCTGGTGTGCAGTGCCTGCCCCACCTCTGGGGTAACTAAGATGGCCACTGAGACTAGGTGTGAAGGCGTGCACCTACAATCCCAGCACTTGGGAGGCTGAAAACAAGAGAACCACCACAAGTGCAATCTATGTAGTGAGACCCTATAGATCCTGTACCAGATACATTTAAAAAAAAATAAATTAATTAAATAAAAATGTCCTTTTCCCTTGAAAGTAGTCATTACCCATAGGATAAATAATAAAAACAAACATTTAAACTAGGTACATGTCTTTATTTCTAAATCAAATTAATTAAACAGGAAATCACTCAATAAAGCAATGGTCAAATTTAGCCAGGCAGATTTTTTAAATGCCTTAAGCATCTGATCCCTAAAGATCTCTTCTAGTAACTCTGCAAAATACTTGGTAAAATGGGACTTCATGAGAGAGATATAGTTCATAGGTTACACATGAAGAGCAAGATGACAATACTCTAAAAGCCTTCAGGAATGAAAGGCTATTTTATTGGGTTCTGTGTAGATGTCCACCCATGTACCTTAGGTAGCAAACCTGTCTGACCACATTAAATGCCTTTCAGGTCATTATGTAGGACATCAACTCTGAATGAGCAAGATTTCTCTGGAAAGTAAAAGGGAAATTTGTTTCTGGCTCTAAGACTATCTGCAGGAATAAAGCCTATGAAATATTCACATCTGCAAGACATCTTGCTCAAAAGACCAAGGTAACTAAGCAAAAAATGCTTATAAGAAAATTTGCACACATGTGCAGAGCTCTCAGTAGCAGCAAGAGCAAAGGCACCTAGAAAAACAGCATAGATTTGCACAGAAAAAGCCCATGTCCACTTAATAAAGTATGTCTAAGCCTGGGCCAGAGGACTCCTAAGAGCTATAGGTCTTCTGAAAGGGGTGGTATCAGTGAGTGAGCCTAAAAGCTGTTCAGGTGGGGAGATGGCTCAGTAGAATAAGCACTTGCCTGGCAAGCACAAGGGCCTGAGTTCAATCCCTGGTTCCACCAAAAAAAAAAAAAAAAAAGCTTTTCATTGTTTAACACAGGAAATGGCAAGTGATTATGTTGAGAGGAATTATCAAGTAATAATAAAGGCAAACTCTCCAGATACTCTACGTGGTTTGTTTGTTTTAATGGGAGATCAAACCTAGGTTACCACATGCTAGACAACTGCCCTACCACTAGGCCACACCCCCAACCCAAGCCCACACAGTTATGTGTTGTGGCTCTACCGACCATGACCACACCACGGCTAACTTCAGGCAAGTACTTCATCTCTCTGGGCCTCCCTTTCCTTGTTTATAAAACAGACAACATAATGAACTAAATTATAGGACCCTTGAGACTGACTAGGTCAGTAAACATAAAGCACTTCAAGCTTTGCCTAGGGCAAAGTAATCACCACAAAAAGATCATCAATAGTAATTTTTGGCAATATCCAAAATTTGTTATAAGTTGTTATTCACATACTATTCTAGGGTCCTAATACAATAGCTGGAAGACGAGGCAAATGTATACAACACATTATTCCATTTTCAAAAAGAATTAATAAAAGAACTCAGTCTGTAGCTCACATGACTTGCAGTGGGCCCCTAAATGATACCACCTGGCAGAAAAAGACAGTTTGTAATCCCAGCCAGTTCGAGTCCTGCCTGAGCTACACAGTGAGACTGTCTCAAAAAAGGTCTTTACTGATCAGAGCTATCAACTTAAGTAGAAAATAAATCAATCCATCAATTCAGTCATAAACCTATATACAGGCTGACTATCCATTATCCAAAATGTTTGACACAAGAAAGGTTTGAGATTTGGGAATATCCACAAATATAAAATATTGGGGCCAGGGAGATGGCACAGAGGAATAAGTGCTTCCCTGGCAGGTGCCTGAGTTTAATCCCCAGTTATGCTAAAAAATATATAATTTATATATGTTATATATATATATTATATATAACATATATATATCTTAATGATGGGATCCAAGTGTAGACATGAAACTCATTTATGTTTCATATATTTCATGCTTCTACAGAATTCCACACAATATCTTCAGCATATCTGTGTTTGGACTGCAGACTGTCATATGAAGTGTGTAATTTTATACTATGGCATCATGTTGGTGCTTAAAGGTTTCAGCTTCTGGAACACTATGGATTTCAGATTTTTGAACAGGGAAGTTCAGTGTATACTAAAAGTACTACAAGACACTGGGGTTCCTATCACAAATTGTTCTTAGCTGAACAATCAGTGTCAGGATGGGTCTGCCACATATAGAATCTGTGTTTAGCTCCCCTGTTTACTGCTTTAGGTCTTGCTGTTTGAATGTGTCTAGCTGCTGCTGCATGGAGCAGCTTCTGGGGAGACCCTGAGCACTCTCTGCCTGGGTAGAGGACCACTCCCTGCTCTGCCCATTTCTAGAATCCACACCCCCTCACTCCCCCATTCCCCCACCGCTGCTGTTTCATACTGGCTGGGCACATCTGTAGAAAGCCCAGTGACTTGGAGTACCAATAAAGGACACTCCTGACCCAAATGTCTCAATTTCTTTTGGTTTATTTCCATTCAATTCAGTCAGAATATTTTTCCTTGTACACAAATCTTCTTTTGAAAAGACAAGAGTATCTTGGATCACCAAACTAATTCCATCTGTTTTTGTAATAACTGAGACCACCTACACCTGAATCCAATTTTCACTTTTTAAACTATCTATAGACCACCTATTAATGTGTCAGGCAAACCAAGCAGACCAAATAAAGAAGATTAATAATACGATCAATAATAGTTTAATGCCTACATAAACTGAGTTTTGCCACCAAGTGACCTTCCCCAGTGTGGGAGGGGTATTGTGAAAGGGAAGGACAACATTAACAAGAACATCAACATGGAAGTCATGATAAATGTTGTGAAAGAGGAATGGATAGGTACTGTAAAGCTTTAGGGCCAGGGAAGTCATGGCTGACTGGGGTAGAAGAGCAACACAAGTGGGGTCTCGAGGAGACACTCACTAGGGGATGCCGGGAGGAAGGTGCTCCAGGCCCCAGCAAAGAAATGGTAACTGGGGCCGGGAAGATGGCTCAGTGGAATAAGCATTTCCCTGGCAAGAGCAAGAGGCTGAGTTCAATCCCCCATTTCGCCAAAAAAAAAAAAAAGGAAAAAAGAAAAAGAAATGGCGACTGGCAAAAAGGGACAGCTCACACACTAAGGGCCTTGTGCATTTCCACCCTCAACCCAGGGAGAGTGACAGAAAGGTTTTAAGTAGTGGAACAGCCTCAGCTTGGCTGATTCTTAAATAATCTCTCTGGCTGCAGTAAAAGAATTAAATGGATCGTTGAGGACCAACTAGAATTCTTGCAAAAGTCTGGCTAAGGACTTACACTTTAAAAAGACTTACACTTTTTAAAGACTTACACCAAGTGACACTGTGAAATAGGGAAGAAGTAGAGAGTCAGGTATCCTAAAGACAAAAGCCAAAAACAAAACAAAAAAAACATGGCAAACGCCCGAGGATTCAGTGACCCGTTATCTAGAGGAGTGAAGGGCACAAGGAAGACCCAAGTTTCTGCTCTGAACAGCGAGACAGATGGTGGAGGCCCACACTGAGGAGCTGCTTCAGTGAGGGGTGTCACACAACAAGTCCAATTCCACATGTGCTGCCTTTGAGATGCACTGGCAACAGCTGAGGCATGCCAGCTTTCAGCATGGCAAGGGCAAGGGAGGGATGCTCAACCCAACTCAGCAGCAGCAGCAGCAGCACGGAAACTCCTGGCAAGCACGTGAGGGAGAAGATGACCAACCAGCCAGGGGTGAGACAAAGTGATGGAACTAGCCAGCAAAGGACATCCTGGAGGAGCAGCCCGGGAGGGCAGAGGTAAGCAGGACAGGGTGGCCTCACAAAAGAAGGTCAGTGAACAGCAGTCCTGCACCTGGAGACCTGAAATACATCTGTTGACAGACTCAGCGAGTGTTTGCAGGAAGGAATCAGTTTGCAGTTGGATGAGAAATGAATGTGAGGAAGGAAGGAATTCCAAAGGATAAGCCAATGTTTTCAAGAAACTGGGCTATAAAGGGAAGAAGAGAGAATAATGTCTGGGAGAGAATATGAGAGTGAGTGAGGGGTAGGTTTTGCTCTGTTTTTAGATAAGTATATTAACTGCATTTAAAAGATGAAAAGTGTAGTGGCCAAGATTCAATCCGCAGCCTGCCGTGCCAGCCCCACCCCCAAGTACACTGAGCCGGAGATTGAGACTGGCCATGGTGGCACACGCCTGTAATCCCAGAGCTTGGGAGGCTGAAAATAGGAGAATCACTATTAGACCAGTCTACATAGTGAGGCCCTATAGACCCTGCTCTAAACAAAAAAATTAAAAAATAAGAAAGTTGAAAAGAATGCACCCTTGTAAGATGGGTCCGTTAAAGACAAAGTTGAGAGGGATATAATAATTAATAGAAAGTTCCAGAAATGAGTAGAGGGACTGAATTCTACAGAAGAGAGGTTTGACATGACAGTGGAGGAATGACACTTCTTCCATGATAACAGAAAAAGGGAGAAGGTGGCCACCTACAAACTCATGGTCTTTGGTGGGAGAGGGCAGAGTTCACATCTACTGCCTTCCAGCTGCCCTAAGTGCAGAAGGCAAAGCCCATTCTGAGAGGTAACCACAAGGCAGGGGTTGAAGATGAGTGGAGGAGGCATCCGTAAGTTACTGTGCAGAGCAAGAAGGCACCCGAGCTGGCCAGGGCACCCTGCTGGGCAGCACGGAGGCCCAACTGAGGATCATGGCAGAAGCCACCCATGGTGGCCCCAGTCAGCCTGGGTATAACCTTGCCAGGCAGCCTCAGAGGCCTGAGTGCAATGGGTGGCTGGCAGAGGACAGATTGACATGGAGCCAGGATGAGATCTGACCTGTGCAACAGAAGGACAACAGGGCAAAGGAATTTAGGACGTTGGTGTGGTTGTTAAGTGCTGGACCTTGGAATCTAAGTGGGATAGAGAGGTGAACACAAGTGGGCAGTAGAAGGGGAGAGAGGAGGAAGCAGATAGAGCAGGAGACACCTGTGGTCACAGAAAATCAAAAGCATGGGGAGTCAGAGTGCCCTGGGCTCAGTGAGATGAAGATAAGAACAATAGCTAAGGGGACCAGACAGGCTCTGCCAGACTAAACCACTTACTAAGGTCATGTGTGCACCCAGAAAAGGGGAAGAAGTGCAAAGAGCAGCATGGGGCAGGCAGAAGGGTGGTGGCACAGCTACAGAGCATCCATCCACCGGTCTCTGCAGGCAGGCCTCAGCACTGTGCATTACCCCGAGGATACAGAATATGAAGATGCTTGCTTCCATTTCTCAGTGAAGTGGCTTCCTTCCTACAATAAAGGACTTAAGAGAGGACAGACATGCTCAGCCAGCAGAAAACAGGAGTTACTAAATACAAGCTCAATTCCAATAATCCATGCCATCGACTTCCCATCTGCTGCAATGATACAATTTAAAAAATATATATATATAATCTAAGCATAGCTAAAATGTATTGAGTAGTTCTACGCCAGCTCCCCAATAGAAGAGTTTGCTCTGATATTGGAGAAATGACACTTCTACCACACTGTCAGGGAAGGATGAGCTGATGCTTACGAGCATTACTTTTATTGAATTTAACCCCTATAATTCTGAGGTAGGTACTTTATTACTCCTATTTTCCTTGGTGGGAACCTGAAACCTAAACAGATTATGTGAGTTGGGCCAGCCAGATAGCTCAGCAGATTGAAGCACCTGTTTAGACAGACTCAGGGGCCAGGGTTCAATCCCCAGCCTGCTATGCCGGCCCCACCCCCAGGGTGTGCTGAGCAAGTGCCTGAGATAGGGCATGGTGGTGCACGCCTGTAATTCCAGCGCTTGGGAGGCTGAGAATAGGAGGATCACTACAAGCCCAAACTATGCAGTGAGACCCTATGGACCCTGTCCTAAATACATAAAAATAAATAAATAAACAAAGAGATTATGTGGGTCTATGTGTAAGCACATCTGTCTCTCTTTAACTCCACAGGCTTCATACCCATAAAGTCAACAAACCACAGATGGAAAATGTTTAGAGACAAAAAACTGTCTGTACTAAATTTATTCTTGTCATTATTCTGGTCATTGTTCTTCTTGCCATTACTCCATAATCAACACAGTATAAAAACTACTTACATAGCATTTACATTATGTTATTGTGAGTGACCAAAAGGATGGGCACAAATTAGACACAATACTGCACCAGTCTGATGTCCACATTCTGGAGTCATTTCTCCAGAGACACTGAGAAATGGCTGTGCTCTTAATTTTGCAGATAATGAAGGTAATGCCAATTGATGAAGAGTGAACCATTAAAATGAACTTACAATTCTAGCAAATAAGTTTATATGAGGGTGCTAATCTTATTTTTAAATATTTAAACATCTCAGTACTAACCTATGTTTCTCTGAATTAGCATGCACTCCTTCTCCTTTGCAGAAAACTGGCTTCTTCTTGAAATGCCAAAGTTAAAGCAGTATTTATTCTTTCCCATATCAAACAAAGTGCAGTTAAATACTGTTCTTCTCTCCCCCAGGGGCACCCTGCTTTCAGCCAGTTTAGTTACTCCTTCCCCAGGGAGTCTGGGGGCTTCCTTGAAGACAGAAACCACTCCTTGGCCAAAGATGCATGGTGGGGGCAGGACCATCACCTCCACACCGGACTCACACGTGAGCTCTGGCACCGTCATCAGTTTGTATCCAAATTTCTGGGCTAGATCAATGGGTCCTGTAGCAGTAATGACTGAGTCCCGGCCCAGCAGCTTCAGCACCACAGTGACATAGGCTTCTGGCCCCACAGGTGCACAGCCAAACTCAATCCACTGACTTTGAGCGAGCTCTGTCCTTTTGCTGGTTCTTATCTCCAGGGGCTGTCCTGTACCTGTTCTTGTTTCAGGGAGACTGTTGGTAAAGATGACATCCACCACCATGTTGGGCTTGTCCACAGGAAATGCACATAGAGGTTGGCTGGTAAAAAAGCCTACTTGGAAGGTACCTTCTGCTGCCTGGGATGTCCTATTCAAGTCAACATGAAAGATGGGCCATTCCACCTTAAGAAAGACACTCTTCTCCAACCAAGGGACTAAAGTAAAGTTGTCCAACACTTCCGGAGTCATGATGAACCAGTAGTCACCAGCTTCCCTGAAGTAGAAGCACTCAAACTCGAGTGTTCCCTGGGACTCATTGGTTAGGAGGTACTTGGTGATAACAGTCTGGTTAGTGTCGGCCTCAAACAGCAGGACAGATACATTCCTCAGGGTCCCATTAGCACCATCCAAATACTGGAAATCCACTGACACTGTGCTGTTGCTCAGTGCTACATGGCCAGGCTCTCCCAGAAGAAGATACTCAGCTTCTCCAAGGACTGAAATGAGCAGAGTTAGTGTTTAAAAGGTGAATTGGAAACACACCATTGGCAACATTGATGAAAACAGTATTTCAAACACTAGAGAAGTCAGACCAAAGCTAAGGATGATGTAAAGTATACAGCATACAATGGCATGCAGCTTCTGGGAGCTGGGCACTGAGCTTGTTTCACACTAGGTGGCTCTGTTCTGTCACCACTTTTCATGAAGTGTAAAATAAATGAGTTAGTTATTACAACATTCAACACACACACACGCAATGAAAATCTAAGCTAGAGTAACAGTTGACAGCTCTCAGGTTGAAAATCCAATACCTCATCTTTCTCATCTTAAGCATATTCTTGTGTTTAGGAATTTGGGGTAAATAGATATACAACAAAATTAGAGAAATCCTGGTTTGAATGACATAACAAAAACTGCTCTAGACTTCAAAATCTAAGAACCTAACTTTCCTTTAAAGTTATTGTCTAACACTCAAGAGAAACACGTGGGAATTTTTATCAATAAAGGAACTGTGCTTTCTATTTAGGTGAGACAAAAACTCCTTGGCAATTTTAAGAACATTAAGGAACTGGTGATGGCCTAGACAGGACAAAGATAGGACACAAACACACAAGCATCCTTGTTTCTGTTTTGAGCCCTATCTAAACATACATTAGAGGAGGCGGCATTTTACAATGAGATAATCAGCTGGTCCAGGCTTGGTAAGAAACAATTCTAGACTTAGGGGACTGCAGCAGCCTTTGGTTTAAAAATAACTTATTATTTCTATAATGTATACCTCACCTATGTATAATATAGCATGTATTACATACTACTTATTACATACATCTAAAACAATTCATGATTTTGTTTTGGTTTGTAGTCCAAAAGTATGTATTTAGTTGATGATTATTAAAAAAAAAAACATGAATGTATGGATAGACAGAAGTGTTTTTCTTAATTAGTTCTGTATTCACCTATTTCTTATTTGAGATGAGGCAAAATGTATAAAACTTGGATAGACTTAAATACTTGATTACTACTTACATGAAATTTATAACAGGGTAGAGACATTTTGTTTTTATTCTCATTTAGGCAAAACAGAAGTTGAGGGTTGGATACTCTCTTGTGTCTGGAAGGTGGCTCGCCTGCTGGTTCAGAGCCACTCTTCCACTTCTGTGAACTAGTGGCCAAAGAGACAAACGCTTACCAGAGCCCAAAGAAGGAGTTGAGACTAAGTAAGAGCAAAAGTGTATTAATTTTGAACCTAAAAGGTGCAAGATAGTTTAGAATGCATTTTAGGACTAAGTGGCACACACCACTTAGTTTATGAGTGGGGATCTGCTGTGCATGACAGAGATAAGGCTGATCAGATTCTAACTTGCTGGGGTCAATCAGTGAAAGAGAAACCAGCTGGGAATGGGAAGCAACGGCACAACTGAGGGGCACCAGCAGCAGCCAATACCCGGCATACACTGCAGGGGAGCTCGTTCCCACACTCCAGCATGCCTTGTCCTCCTTCACATAAGCACGTACTTTCATGCAATTCTGCCACATCCCCAGGTCTCTATTCCTGAATGTTCCCTCTCTCCATTTCTTTATTTACTCACAATAAATGTGTCTCTATATAAGCATGTTGATTTTTAAAAAAAACTAACGTAGTTAAAAAAAAAAAAAACTCCCTTTTCACATTAAAGGGAGATTAAGGAAAAGATAAAGGAAAAAAAACACATCTATGAAAATACATTCTTCTCTGCCAGTAGCCTATGCACTCAGCTTCTACAGCCTATTTTAGGCTCATTCAACTTTTGTTTTCATATTCAAATAAGGCAGTGTGCTCTTAAACATCTTTGTTTGCTTTTGGTATTTTATTATTATGAATCAAAGAAAGTAATAATTTCTGCTGAGGACTGTTAAATGTAGACCAATCTATTTTTAAGTAGTAATAAATCACTTTCAGAGAACTCAGAGTTGCAAGATCACAGTTTAAAAGGCGCTAATGACCCTGCCCTGCATCCTCCATGAAAGACCACCCATATGAATATATTTATAAATCATGCATTATGTTTATCAATACCCATAGGATCCAGTATAGTCACAATACTCACCATAGTCACAGAGCACTACCAGCAACAGATTTGAAAAATCTTTCAACATCAGTTTCATTCTGATCAGCAAACTCCCGAGTCCTTAGTCTCCTCATGTCCTTCTTTACAGCCAAATTGTGATGTTTTTCAAAAACACCTGAAATTAGAACTCAAAAATGATGAATCCATACAATAGGATTTTGAAGTGACAAAGTTATTCTATGAAGACTGACTTCCCATGTGATATCAAAAGGACAGTAGGGAGGACACTAATTTTCCTGGGGCAATGACATATAATTTTATCGGTACTTTTGGTTCAATTAAAGCTGATATGTTGTTGAGTAGGCAGGTGTGCTCAAGATCAAAATCTTTATCTTTATAGGACATTCTTAAGCAGTTTGTTACTTGGTTAATTTTATCAAAGTCAAAGGTAAATCTGGATAGTACATTTTCACATTAAATGCCTGGCATTCACACTGATCAATTTGCTACATCTTTGCCAAACTCATGTAGTATTGTGGTGTGTATGTCCACCCCACCTCCACCCCTGACCTGGCTTGTACAACTGGTGTATTATCTGGATTGTTTCATTTCTTGGCTCCCAGGATTTATATAAGAAAGATGGCCAGTGTACTACAACTGTTAACTCCATGTGGCCCTGACTCCTCTTGTCCAGGGTAGCCTAACAAGAAAACAGAGGACAGTGATCATTTCCTGTCAGTCTTCCAGTACTTCTTCTTGCTAGTATGATTCATGCAGCAATCTTCTCAGACCACCTAGAACATAAGGTAGATCTTGCTGGTCCAGAATGATTTGTGGGCAAGGGCATTTATTTTGATACAAATACTAGACTATTCAACTATAAAATAGTGTGCAGGCCAGTTATAATCAGTTTTTCATATTAGAATCTAGCAAGCCATATTCTTTTTGCCCTGCATTTTAGGGAAGGGTCTATAGGATGTTCAGGGTCTCACTACTAGATCAGACTTAGTAGTAATCCTCCTGTTTACAGCCTCCCAAGTGTTGGGATTACAGGCACGGGCCACCACACCCAGTCTCAATTTCCATCTCAGCTTGCCCTGGGGGTGAGGCAGGCACTGCAGGCTCAGGGATTGAAACCCCCCACACACCTGCTTGCAGGCGCTTTAATCTGCTGAGCTATGTGGCCTGCCCTAGCAAGTCATGTTCTATTAAACATAGCCAAGTATGTATTTTCTTACTGCTTACCATCCCCCTATTATATTTTTTATTATTTAATTTTATTGAGAAACAAACAGCATAAGAGTTTCAAAGCTGATTAATAGGACAGTTTCAATAATTAATACCTTGTACATTGTTATCTTCTTAGTGATTATCCATATTACAAGATATAGGATATCCTGTCCAAACACTATTAGTACAAATCTTTCTTCTCATTGAATTTTTTTTTTTTTTTTTCAGAGCTGGGGATTGAACTCAGGCCCTTGCACTTGCCAGGAAAGCGCTTATTCTATTGAGCCATCTCCCCCCCCATTATTCATAGTTAAATATTTTTGAGGTGCTAAGGATTGAACCCAGCACCTCATGAACATTAGACAAGTACTGTACCTCTGAGCTACAGCCCCAACCCCACAGTGAATATTATTTCTGATAAGTATAGTATGTTCCAAATATATGTTACAACCTTGCATTAAGAACAGAAATTAACTGAATTAAGAGTGGGAAGCAAAACTCACGGAGAGATAAACTAGTTTGTCTCTATTAGCCTTCTTTCAGCAAGGCTTGGTTTACAAAGGAAATACTGCGCTTCCTGAAGAAGCGGATTAGAAATGTAACTCTGCAGTTGAGCAGGGCTCCTCAGCGCACGTGAAAAGGTTCTGATGTGGTAAAATTAGCCACACATTTGATTCAGTCCTTCTCTGAACTTGAACTGGGAAACCGGCCTCATCAGCAGGTGAGCCCTCTGGGGAAGCAGGGTGGGCTCTCCGGAGCGCTGTGGGCAGCAAGGCAATTAGAATGTCTCTTAGTCACTGATACTGGAGAGAAGCAAAATCCAAGTCGAGCCAGTTTTTCCCCATTGCCTGCTTCCCTGTTTGAGGGTGGGGATGGGGGGGTGGTAATCGATTCTATGATTATACTCCATTTTCCTTCTTATGAAAACAACCAGTAAAAACACAGAATTATGTGGTAATGTAATTATAAAAGAGATGGAATTATAAAATAAGCCAGACTGCCCGGAAATCGTAATATGCCTCTAATTTTTTTGTCTACCTTGCTTATTTTCTTTCAGCATGTTGGTACACATTCCATTACTGGTGCTGGCTACTCACAATGTCTGGCTTGATAATCAAGAAAGTTAAGACCTCAGGTACATGATTTAAACACATTTTAAAATATCTGATTATTAAATGTCTGATCTAAAATATCATACACACACACACACACATATATATATATACATACATACATATATATATATATCATCTGTATGGGGGCTGGGGCTCAGTGGAAGAGCACTTACCTAGCATGCTGGAGGCCAAGCATTACCAACCAAACAAAACCCAGCCCCTGTGTAACATTCACGTATGTAAAGGTCCACACACCACAGCTGCGGTGGGTAGGCAGAGGCTGTGGATATTCTCAGCGACTTTAAATCCCAACTTTAAATCCCACGTGCTCACGGGCACCAGCTGTATTACCCTTCGCAACTGCCCGAAAAGAAACCGAGTTACTCCACTGTCCACCGCACCAACGACTTGCCAAAACCCAAATGGGTCAGCAGAAGCAGGGCAATGCCGTCTCTGACAAACTTGCACATGCTCTTAGGTACGTCTAAGAATACTGTTTAGTAAGAGGAAATCCCACTTCCAAAGCCGTCCGTCCGTGGGTCAGGCGTCACCGAAGTCCACAGCCCTGGCCTCCCGGGGAAGCCCGAGCGCGCTCCCGCCGCAGCTGCTCTGCTCGCCAGGGGCGCAGGTCAAGTTTACCAAGTTCACGCCACGAAATTTAGGGATACAGTGAGCGCAGAAAGCCCCTCCGCAGGATCCTCTTGAAATTCTTATATTTCAAGTGGACCGTATTCCAGAAAGGGATTTTTTTGTTGTTGTTTTAAAGAAACGCGTGGCGCGACGCCCCGCATCGCAACACCCCCGCCCGCCCGCCCGCGCCTCGGAGCGCCGCGCCCAGGTGCGAAGCCGCCGCTTTTCAACGCGCGTCTCGAGGGCACAAGTGCTGCGTGGCCGGGCGCCCCCGTCACCCCACCTGCGCGGTCACGGGTGTTTCCCGGGCCGCCGGGCCCCGCTCACCTCTCGGACTGGCGGCCCCGCGCGGGCGAGGAGCACGGAGACCTCGGACCGCCAGGCGGCGCGGAGTGTCCCGCGCCCGACCCCGCGCGCCCGCCCCGCCCCGGACAGCCGGGGGTGGCACCCGCGGGGCTGGGGTCAAACGAGACCGGCCGGGGCTGCCCCCGCCCCTCTGGGCAGCGCATCCTCTCCTGCCCGCCCCCAACTCGCCAGCTGCAGGCCGGGAAACTGGCAGGAAAGGCGTGCCCGCCGGGGAAGGTGGGGCAGGCGCGGGGGTGCGGCCGCCCGGGCTCGGATCCCCCGCCACACACCCGCGCACGCCTCAGCCCACGACCTGGACTCCAGATTTGAAGGGTGAATCCGAAGTCTCCACACACTTTAAATTCAATCGCTTATACTCCAAAGTTATTTTCTTCTGAGGCCGCAAGAAAAATTGAAGTGGCATAATGTATGGGCTGAGTTCCCAAATGTCTGTAAGGGTTGCAAAAGAACACAGTCCAGGTAAAGTGCGCCATAATTGGTGAATGAGAAGTAGTTAACTATTTAAAAAGAAAGCTATGTAAATGTTCAAGTTGTCTTTTTTAAAGGAAAAGATGGGCGTGCAAAACAAGCTGTACTTGTTGACTAATGTGTGTAATGCATTTACTATCTGCTTTCTTTTACCCCCAAACATTACCACTTAACACACAAAACTCACATGTGATGGCTGAGATCAGCGCTCAGCCCTAAAGTGAGCCAGTGACTGGAGTTAGGGGCTGGATTACATGAATTTGTTTTGCTGTATTAATTTCTCCACTACATTTGTAAATTTCACAGCAATTTTGTTAAAGATGTGTCATTTTCAGACCCTTGAACTGACCACTGTAAGTAGCAGTTGCTTGTTTACATAGGTATCAAATGTTCTAAATTCTTAACTTTCCAAATAGTTAACACTAGCAGTCTTTCCAAGTTTCAAAGGAAGCTTTAAGATCATCCAGTTTCTCAGCTAGTACAATTATCCAACCTAATACAGATACACCAAGCTAAGATTCACAAATTGTTAGGTTTTCAAATACATGCCACTCAGTCCTTAAGTGGTTTGCTTTGAAAGCAAAAACTCAGAGGGGGGGGATTTTTAGAGGTAGACAAAGCTGGGGTTAAATTCGAACCCTGCCAAAAATGTTAAATAACTTACTCCCATCTTCTCTAAACCATAAAAGGCATACAATGAACTTTTACGTTGAATAAGTGAACAAGTAGAAAGCAAATTGTTTTACTATGTTAGTACTTGAAATGTTCATTCTTCTCACAAAGCCACTCTTGCAGGGGTGGGAGGACCTAAACTCAGATACAAGTGGTTCCACTGAATATGCTTGGTCATTTTGTTAAGTAACAGCTTTCAGATGTTCGGTCACTTTTGTCATAATTAAAATTAACGCCAAAATGTACTACTGTCCATATTCAACAATTAAGATACAGTTTAATCCTCTCTGAAAGAGACACATAAAATACTTTTATAATGGTATGGTCTTGTCAGTACTGAACTGAAATGTATTTTGAATTCTTTCTGGATCAACTGGTCCAGTGATCTGTGCAAATTATGTAAAAGTAAACTCAGTAACTCTTTGCATACACATGGAGAGATCTTCTGTTTCCTAAGATGAAAAGTCATAACTGACTCATGACTTCCTATCAGGACACAAGGAAAAAGATGACCCAGTTTTTACACTGTAATAATAGCTTGTAAAAACAAGATCTTGTAGGTGTGTAACTTGACTTCTGGGGAGTGTTGCCCACATCACTGATGTGGCCCATGTCTTGGAATATGAGTAAGACAGCGTAGATCTCAGGCAGGCTAAACCATGATAAACCTGATTGAAAGTTTCTTGGGAAAATAGTAAAGGGACACAGATTTGGCTCTGTTGGTCAACACAATACAGCACTACAAGGCAGGTCACTCGAATCAGTACTAACTAGGAATCTACCATATAGCCACTGACCCAGGACAGTGAGGACTCAGATGTATGAATATTTCAACTTCAAAGAAAGCCAGTATGTTTTCTTATGGTATCAGGACAATTAAGAATAAGGAAAAAAAAGAAAAAAAGAATAGGATAAAATATAATCAAGCACATGAACTCAGTAGCTACTACAGAGTTCAGCAACAGCAGGGCTGTGCACTAGAAAGATCCCAGAGCTGACGGGACTGAACAATGTATGATATGGATTTGTGCGTGAGTGGGAAGAAGTAATAAAAGAAGTCTGAACAGGCAAGGGGACGTGCCCAGAACAGGAAAGGGGCACACCTCATGCTGTTCCCATGATCCAATGCCCTCCATTTAGGGGTGTTCTCTTTTTCTGTGTGAGCCTACTTTACCAGGCCCTTTCTCTTCCACAAAGCCGTGAGAGCCCCACGTCAGAGCTGAAGGTTGTTCCACGCTCCACGGCACAGCCCCTGTACCCCTGCCCAGGCAGCTACTCCACTGCCCTCAGTGAACGTTGCTTCATGTCTGTCTCCCCAGTGAGGCCACCTTCCTAAGGGCAGGCTATACCTCATGTACCTTTGTATTTCTTCCAGTGCCCATAGTCCCACAAAGTGTCCCACAAATCCTGCATGTGGAATAAAAGGTGATTTTATAAATTTAATGAGAACTGAAGTAGAAGAGGAACCACAATGTAAACAGGAATATACATCAAACTTCATTCACTGAGTAGATCTTTATTGAATGTTTATTGTGTGTCAGGCCTTGTTCTAGGCACTGGGGATATATTCATGAACACAGAAGTCTGCCCTTGAGGAGCTTACACTCTAGATTGGGATAGGATTGACAATAACATTTACATAAACCCAAACATTTCTATTGGCAAAAAGACCCATATTTAAACAGCATAATTATTAATACTAGAAGTCTATTGGTGGTATACAGTTTTATTATACATTGCACTTCCTACCTGCATGATATAGTCGGACCTACATATCATTCCACAGGGAATAAGACCATTGGAACTTTATTGGCAATTGAAGGGATTTTAAAGGATCGCTTTGAGCATGCTTAATTTTGTCTTCAGTAGTGTTTAAAACCTAACCACCTTACAAGTTGTGACTCTACTGTACCAAAAGGAAGTCTGTGATTGCTGGGCAAAAGAGAACCAGTTTAAGGATATGAGCATGAGAACAGTAACAGGATCTGGGCTTGTGACAGAGAACAAGACAGTACATCCACAGTCAGTCCACACTGGAATTCACACGAAGAATCGTAAGAAAGAAAGGAAAGAAAACAGTCCATGCCTCATTTCCAAAGTTTTAAAGATAACTAAAACAGTAAGACCTCAAAGTCATAAATATTTGAGTAATGCTTAATTATAAAATTTAGAAGAAAAATTCTTGACATTCAGATTTACTGTGACTAAATGTCTACCATTTTCATATATTTTTCAGAATTCTTTAAAAATACCAAGAAAATTATTTTAAAATTTTGAAATAATTTTACTTTATATACATTAATACCAATCAGTTAACCCTGAAAACCTTCACTTACACAATGTAAAAAAATTATCCTTGATAGTAAGTGACTAGAAATATTCCCTTACCATAAAGCTACAAAGAGATTCATGCTCTTAAGAGCAAAGTTAGGAGAACAAAAATTATACTAGTGAGAAGCACCAAGGCAGAAATTTTCTGCACGTATAGCGCCTGATTGGTTGACTTCTACCAATGAAGGACCAAAATAACACCTTGTTTGGCAAAAAATAAAAACAGAGATCTGGAAACAGTGAAAAAATGCCCATTTAAAAAGACAATTAGAATAAACATCAACCATACTTGTTTGTAAATGATGTGACATTTGCAAAGTATATTCATGTTTTTCTACCTCTTTAGTTCACGTTATACAACTCAGATTACCCTCATTTTTGTTAATCTGTTGCCACACAGTAAATAAATATGCTAAATTATGCAGGTTGACCATACTGAGCTAGAGCCAGCAGCTCCCACCTTACCTGCAATTATTTCAACTGGTGAAACAAAATCTTTTATCTCTTTTAAGAAGCTTAGACAGATGAGATAGCATGGTTGTATGTGTTTGGACATATGTGTCTGTACAAGTCTGCCAGAGCCATGTGACAGGGTGCAACCCAGAGACAGGCAAGACATATGCAGTGGTCCAGCTCACCCCAAAGACTTGGGCAGCCAGACACTCACTGAATTACCCCCAAATAAACCTGAGGCTGAGCAATGAGGTAATTAAGGGCTCTGTCACTGCAATGAACAGTCAGTGACAGGTTTAGAAAATGAAGACTAAAGCAGAATGCCTTGGCCCCAGCATTCTTGTACTGGAGGACACAAAGCACAAACAGCTACTATTCAGGAAGGGACAGGGTTGGGATACTTGGGTCTGTGAGCTGAGGACCTTAGCCCTTCCCCAGGGAGCATCTAGAGGGGCCACTGGCAATGGCTTAACCTCCCAGTAAAAGCCTGTCTTACAGGCCCCAGAGTGTGCACCTGGGCGTCCCTCCCTTGGGCAGGGCTCCCCCACTGCAGACGTCATTCCTTCTGGAGGCCTGGTGAACACCACTGCTTCCTTTCTACTCCCAAATCAGTCTCAGGAAGTTTCCTTCTTTCCTGTAGGTCCCTGAGTACGTGTAATGCCAACACGCTGTATGCCGGAGAGCAGTGACACACGAAGTCAGGCAGTCTCCTTTCAAATTCAGGCAGTCTGCATGTGATATTGGCCAATTTATATTCCTCAATAACAATTTTTACCAAGCTGGTTTCTGTATACAACTTATGACATATAGGGCAAAGAAGAAAAAAATATTGCTAGAGTATGACAAAGATTTTTAAAGTTCAGTGTTAAGACTATCCTAAGAGAGGGAAGAGGAGCTATATTCTTTTCTATTTTCTATTTCTCATTGTTGGCTTTCAGGTAAAAAAGCACTAAGAGACCTGTGAAGCTGGTTAAAGGTTCCTTCTACTCTTCAACTTACACAACAGTCCTAGGGAATTTCTAGCTGTCTGACTCCCAAATCTGTAATCATAACTATGGGCATGTCTATACAGCTCTTTAATTTACCTTCAAAATCCACAGCACTTTTAAAACAAAAATACACAGTTGCATTCTTTAAATGCCAGCCATGAAGTCACTAAAAAAATAAAAAGAAACTAGTTGAGTGTATATAAATTGTTTTTTGTTTTGTTTTCTGGCTATGCTGGGGATAGAGCCCAGGGCCTTATGTATGGTTCACTACTACTGAGCCATACTGCAGCTTGCTCCTTCTCTAGAGGAGTGTTATTTACTCTGTTGAAGACATGCTTAGGACTGCCTAGAAAAGCCCTGAGTTGGGCCTTGGACAGCATTCTGTAGTGCTAGTGTGATATGCGATTCCAGTGCTGTGGGGATCTTAAACTACCCTGTAACAACCACCTCCTTCATGTACCCCCCCTCCACCCCAAATGGGCTTATCAGACAAAGGGAAAAACATTTTTAATTCCATGAACACCAAAACAATAATCTAACCTGTCCAAACATGCAGCTGCTTCTCTTTTTTTCTTCCCCAAGAACTTAAATTCTCTAAAAATGGTTAGATATCGGAATCAAGTTAACACCTACCATGTTTCAAGTTAAACTCTGAAGGTTCTGCACAAATATAGCATGACTTCAAATTCATACTGGCATTCATTTTTCTGTATTTTTTTTAATATATCCTAAATAAGCTTCCAGGACCATAATATTCAGGGAGTGATTTTAAAAGTTTTACATTTTACTGCAAAGTTCTACTGAATTCTCAGTTTATCAGGATTTAGCAATTTTGCTCAAAGTCATACAATGCAAAGTCATACACGATGCAAGTGTGTGGACACAAGTATTTCAGACGCAAAGTCCTTAGCTCTGTGTCATAAATAAATTTGGGTAAAACCGTAAGCCTTCCACTGAGTCATCTCGGCAAAGATGGCCCATCTTTTCTGCAAGCAGCAACCTGGAAATGAAAAGAGGAAAGCATAACCAGCTGCCCTTTCAGAAACATAAGCTCAAGTTGTCACAAAGCACAAGGTCCTTACATACCTTTCTTTGGCCAGGAGAACAGACATTCCCACAAGCTTAGCAAATTCTTCTGATGTTAGGGATCCCTTTTCTGAAACCTAACAGATGTACATAGCAGAAAAAAACATGACTAACTTAGGCATGTACCAACCATAGGCACAATATATACCAACATATTCAGGAAATGATTTACTGAATTTTCCACTATACTCCAAAGAATATTGACTTTATTGCAGAACTAAACCTTAACTAACACTTAGTGCTACAAAAACTGAAGGACCTCTATAATGTAACAAGGCATGTACTAAAGGCTAGACAGGTTATTGAATGTTCTGAAAAAAGAAACATGTAACAACTTCTTGAGTGTGTAGTATAGGCTCCAGTAAAGAACCCAAATATATAATTTAATTTTAAATATGTGGTAGAAATATCTAGTCTTTAGGGTTTTTTTTTTTTTTTTTCTTTTTGAGACAGGGTCTCACTATACAGTTCAGGCTGGCCTTAAGCTCACTTTGTAGCTCAGGCTGGTCTTGAACTCACAACAATCCTCCTGTCTCAACCTCCCAAGTGCTGGGATTACAGGCATGCACCACCATGCCAGGCTAATCTTAAAGTTTTCACCTAGTTTAAAGTAAGGTATATAATAAATGTGAAATAGCCAAATTATACAGGATCAGCACAGAAGCTATAACAGTAATATTCTGGGTATCCTAGTAAGTAATATTGCAGTTTGGCCAATAAATTCCATCTAAACTATAGTTATTTATTTGTTAAAACATTTATCTAACAGAACAACATGTAGTTTTATAATGCTGCTTATGTAGGTATTCTGAGCAGCATTTTGATTAACAAAAAATCTATTCTAACATGGAGCTTGCAAAGAAAAACAGGAATCTCATTAATTTTCACTCTTTTACTTCTAAGATGTTAAGGGGGTCAATGAGCTTCCCAAAGCTTTTTAAGTATGACTGTGACTAATACATATTCATTGTGAATAACAAGCCATTTTTAATTTAGTCTCTGAATGTTACTTTACAGGGAAGTTAAATCTAAACGGAAATCCTGTTTTTTGAGTCTCTAAGCTCTTTGGTGTTGGTGGCAAGTTCTAATAACTGAAGGAAACCAGGTTCACATACTGTCTCCAGGGCTGAGGCCACCATTTCCTCTTCTTTGTGAGACTGAAGTTCAATTACCATGACTCCACTGTCAAAAACCCGGAGCCTGAAAAGCAGGGATGTGAGAATGGAGTCATAAATCACCTAGAATATCTAACCACTGAGGAGAACTACATACTTTTTAACTTGCTTTTATGTCTAGGCCTCAGGACAATGTTAATGGCAGAACAACATTTAAAACAGAATGACCAAAAGTAAAGAACTATAGGTCTCATGAAAAGATATTTTAATAAAATCACAAACTAAAATCCACAGCAATATGATATATGTACTTTTTATTTTAACCATAGAAGGAAAATATAATTTAGAACTAAACATCTATAATTCTCAATCTCACAGACTGACATAAACCACTGGAAAAGTTATTCTGGGCTGGGGGAGATAGCTCAATGGAATAAGTGCTTGCCTGGCAAGTGCAAGATCCTGCATTTGGTCCCTGGTACCACCAAAAAAAAAGTTATTCTGACCTGGGAGAAGTGTACATTCTTATGTTCTCTCCACAAATCACAGTAGGAATCACTATGATTCCTATTAGGACATGGCTCTGGCAGGATAGAAGCCAGGATGATGGAAGATTGTGGTAACAGAGGAACTCTGGTCATATCTAATGTAACTTTAAGATAATATTATAGTTTTTCCATGGAGGGTGGTAAACTTGGCTGAACTTTCCAGTCTATTCCTTCAGAATCATAACTATGGACAGCAAACTTCCCGTGGAGGTTCCTTTACCTGAGAGGTAATTTCAGCACTTCCAGCATCTTGCATGCATTCACTAAATCTTCTGGTGAAAGCAACTAGTAGGAAAAAGAAATCCAGTTTACACTGCAAATTAATGATGTGACGCTACACACTGTAATGATCAAAAAGTAGAACAAGAAATTTTAAAAATTATCACTTATTAAGGATTTTAGTTGCCTTAACCATTATAATGCAAAATGGGATTAACAAATCACAGTAGTCTATGATTCCTATTAGGACATAACCCTGGCAGGATGGAAGCCAGAATGACAGAAGATTGTGGTACCAGAGTACTTGGCAGAACCCTGGGCACTGTGCTAGATTTCAGTTCATTAAAGCAATGCCATTCATAGAAATGTAATCAGGCCATATACATAACTTTAAAACTTCCAACAGCCACATAAAAGGTTAAAGGGTTGGGAACATAGCTCGGTGGGACAGCATTTGCCTAGCATGGGCAAAGCCCTGAATTCATTCTCCAGGACCACAACAAAAAATTTGTTTTGAGATACTGACATTTAACTTTATTTTGTACTAAGTCTTCTAAGTTAAGTACATTACAAGTTCATAATTCTCCCAGATAGCTAAACAGTAGCTATCCTTTTGGGTAGTGGTGGGGACAAGCACAACTCTGCGTCGTCACACAGGATGGGCTCTAGAGCCTACCAGGCCCAGGTCCAAATCCCTATTAAAGCACTTTTTCCAGGCATGGTCTTGGTCAAGTTATTTAATTGAAACCTCAATTTCCCCATCCTCAAACTACCCCTGAAACAAGGATAATGAAGTGGGTGCCTCAATAAATTCCTGTGGGGCAGGGTGGCTAATGAAGTAACATAAAGAATGCCTCCTGGCTAACAGGAACTTAGTGATGACAGCTGTGATACTATTAAAATAAAGACAACAGAGGCTGAACCTGTGAAACTGGAGTGGGGCTGGAAAGACATGTGAGTCATGTGCACAGAGGCAACTGCTGACTCCCAGTGCTACACCTGACTGCTGGGGCACAGAGCACTTGGCAGGACCACCAAGCGCTCCCAGCCATGGAAGGTACACACCCAAGCAAGGTGGCGTTCCCTCCGCACCATCTATGTGGCAATCTATGTCCAGCCAAGTTAATGCAAGAGGAAACTACTGTGGAGAATAGGATTCCTGCACAGCTTCACTCATGACAACATAAACACAGAATGAAAGTATCGCTCAATCCAAATCCTTACCTTCGAGGTAAGCAACTGAGTCCGGTAGATGTTAAGTAAGCTATCCAATGTCAGTCAACAAACCATGCACAAACCATAGCTGCAAAGATAGCTCAGCAGCATAAGCACCTGCTTGGCAAGTGCAAGGTCCTGAGTTTGATCCTGGGTATATAACCTACTCTCAGCTCCCAAAGCAGTATTCTTTCACCACTCCACATGGCTTCTCAAAATAACTGACATTCACATCTCTTCCTCAAATTGTGTTCACTTTGGGGGAATTTGTATTACATCAAGGTAGTTTATATTTAGCTAGGTCTAAATATGGTATTCTTACTTCCATTCCTCGAGCTCGATTTACTAAACAGTACACCTCTGTGAGTGACATTATTCCCCCTCGCTCCTGTTAAAATATGAAAAATAAGTAAAATGAGCACCAGTAAGCATTTCCTAGCAAAAATCATAATCAGAGAAAAATCACAAATCAGAAAATTTCTTAAATTTTAAAATTACATTTATACAATTTTCTTGTGTACAACGTGACTGAAAAATACATTGAGTGTTTAAATTTAAAAATTTCTTACTGTAAAAGATAAATTGTCATTAATCTGCCTTAAAATCCTCCTCTTTGAACACTCTTACCCTGATGCTCTTGTCACTTTCTGAAGCAGTTCTGGAAGCCTTCTTTTATGAGTACCTCTGATTACACTATTATGGCTGCTTCAATATCCTGAATTAATTTAATGCATTTACCTTTCATGGTCATTTTGACTTTGGGGAAGAGCCACAAGTCAGACAGCACCAGATCCAATGAATAATGTAGATGCTGTAAATGACAGATCAATGAAGAGTGTTCAAAAATATTTAAATTAAAAAATGTACAAGGGCCTGAGTTCAATCCCCAGTTCCGCCAAAAAAAAAAAAAAGTATTACAGTAAAAGACATGCTGTCATCAATACCCTCAAAATATGCCCCCTCCCTTCAAACACAATTATGCTACTGTTCTTGCTAATGTGTCTTTTACTGTAATAAGTTTATAAAATTTAAACATTCAATGTATTTTTTAATCACCACTTATCTCAAAATTTCAGTATCTGCACTGTCATTTTTGCATTTACTTAAATGAGAAAGGGCTGTAGTCATGTTTAAAAGTACAGTTAAATGTCTTAAGGTATTCCAACCAATAAATAAAGATTAACGATTCTGCCATTCTGCAACCACTAATGAACAAATCTAGGGTAGTAAGTGTCAACAGCTACTGCCAGTATGAAAAAGAGATGATCAACATTATCTGCTTCCTGATGGAAGTGCATAGCACCCTCAATATTCTCACAAGGAAATTTTCAGGCAATACAGGGGATAGGAAGCATGCTGAAATACTACATAGTCAACCAAACTATGAAACACTGAAATGTCTTCAAAATAAATTCTAGGAGTTGGGGGAAAGAAAGAGGAAGGGAAAATCCATAGAGCAACAACAAAAAAGCAAATCCAAACAGAAAACACAGATCAATCACTAATGTTTTTTGACAAAATGTAAAAGTTAACTAGGTATTTAGTGACACTAAGGACTTAAATTGGGGGATATGAAATGAAATTAATTTGTATGTAAAGGAGTTTTTATTATTATGGTTACTAAAATACTTATAGATAAAATAATGTGATGTCTGGGATTTGCTTCAAAATAATTTTGTTTAGACAATGCTTCATAGTCAAAGCTGGGTAACAGACATACAGATTCATTATGTTATTTATCTTGGCATATGCTTGAAATAGTTCTTAATACACGTCATTTAATAAAACTTTGATCACCTGAATACTGTCAGATTAAATATGTATTACAGAATTGATTAACAGTATGCTAAACATTAACAATTAGATATATAGAAATAGATCTACACAGACAGCTCATGTATTTCTTTTGAAAATAAAACCTTTCTATCAAATAGATTTAGAAAGTTATAGATATCTGAAAGGCCAATAAAATGTAATTTTGAAGATTCCAAAAACTTATTAATGTAAACTAAGCCAATTTTAATATTCTTGAAAGAAAAAGTCAACTGTCCTAACCACATCACAGAAGGAGCTTTGCCCTTAAGACTTCTGATGACTAGGACATAATTAACAGTTTTTAAAGTACTCTTAGGTTTGGTTTTACCTCTAAAGGCGCCTGCAATATTCCAGCCAGCTGTTTGGCCAGCTGCATGTGGTACTGTGTGCCTGAGCCGTAGGTTTCCCTGGTAACTGGGTTAGCTATTCCCATGCTGAGCAAGTAGGATTTAAACCTGATGGTCTATAATGAGAGGAAAAATGCAAAGAAAGACTGCATGATTAGTCTCCCCACCCAACATTTGAAATCTTTTATAATAAATCCAATCGCACTCAATTAATTCTCTATATACCCATTTCTTCTGCTGTTTTTCCATGCTGTGAACTGTAAGGTAAAGCATGTATAAGTAGTTCACTGCAAAAATCTAATTATTCTCCTTCCTTCTTCTACTGTGGTCTCTCTACACTCTGTTTACTTTGCACATTTCATGTGAGACAATGTTTAGGTAACAACTACTTTATATTTAATATCAACCAAATGATACAACTGAAAACTTAAAAAGAAATATGGGTATGTACATAATGTTGACAAATTTCATTAAGAGACATTAAGTTTAGGAATACATATGAAACAGATACTACAGCCAAGCAAACACCTATAATCCCAGCACCCCTGGAGACTGAGGCAAAAGGACTGCAAATATGAGCCCAGCCCAAAATCTTAGCAAGATTCTGTCTCAAAATAAAAAATAAAAGAAGGGGTTCAGGATGTAGCTTAGTGCAAAAGCCCTAGGTTTAATTCCCAGTACCACCAAAAGAAAAAAAAAAGCAAACTGGTAAATCACAAAAATGTCACTGTTACTGATGTTATTATTGTAATCTGCCTTCCAGTGCTCTATGAAAAAGCATATTGGGCCTGGGGATACAGCTCAGTGGTAAAGTGGTTGCCTACATGCACAAGTCCCTAGAGTTCAATCCCCAGTACCACAAAAAAAAAAAAAAAAAGATAAAGTATCTTAGCATCTTTACCTCATCTTCTGTAATGTCACCTTGCTTTTCTTTAATTTTATTAGCAATCGATTTTGATAATTCCACCATTTCTTTAGCCTGTCAAAAGAAAAGACTAAAAAGAAATAATGTCCCCAAAATATCTTATAACAAAATAGGTATTTGCAAAATGGTATGATAACTAGTATGAATGTCAGAGGTATGAAGTGGTATATACCTTGATCATTAGCTTGCTGAGGTCTTCAAAGGCCTGAAATGAAGAAAGGAGTTTTTGTTGGAATCTGTCTAAAGAATTAAAATTTTAAAGCAATGAAGCAACTGCCCTCTATTTTTTTCCCTGACATAAATTATAAAGTTTTCTTAAAAATATAATTAATAATTATATAATACATGTACTTTATTCTACAAATGACATTAGTTAAGAAAAGCATGTATCTTGTAAAACAACAAAACTGTCAAACTTTCAAGGACATAATTGTTATTATTGATCAAACATAAATAACATATATTCACAAAATAGCACTTACCTTTTTATTTTTTAGTACTCACTTTAACGCAATTAAGAAAATATGTCCCTAGTTTTCCTCTTCAAAGGTCAAAAATCAAAGTCATTACAAGATAGTTAAGATAGTTATACTACTAATTTCTCTTGGTTCATTCAAAAGAAAGGCTTGTACTTATATTGTTTAGACAATTAAATGCCTATGTAGAGTATTTAATACTATATATTTGTACTCTGAATAATTTAAACAACTTATGCAATGTACTAACTATTGTTACCCTATTATCTTGTTTTCAAATTTGGGGTCTTTTTCCCTCTTTAGAAAAAAGAAGTTGAAGGAAAAAAATAATCAAAAGCACTGTGAACTTTTCCTGGTTGAAGATGGTGAATCACAGCTGCAACAATATTTTGGGGAGAACATTAATTTTTATTTTAATAGCAGGTATGCCTCAGTCTCAGAAGTAAGTTTTTATAGTCATGGATGTGGTGGTTCTCAAACACAAAAAAAGATGTTGTGGCCTATGCGTGTGTAATCCCAATACTCAGAAGGCTAAGGCAGGAGGATCATGCCAACCTGGATACATAGAAAGTTCAAGGTCAGCCTACACTACATAGCAAAATCCTGTCTCAAAAATAAAAAAGAAGGTGGACATGGTGATACACATTTAGAATCCCAGCACTCAGGAGGCTAAGGCAGGAGGACTGCGTTTCAGGCCAGCCTCAGCTACAAAGTGAGCTCAAGACCAGCCTGAAGTGCATAGTGAGACCCTGTCTCAAACAGATCAGAAAGGGGTAGGGAGGTTGGGGATATAGCTCAGTGGGACAGTGCCTACTTGGCAGGAGCAAGGTCCTAAATTCAATTCCCTGTAACCCCCCACCAGCAGAAGCATCTGAATACCATTAAATATACCCAAATAAAACCTATCCATTGTTTCATTTACTACAATTTGCAAGCCTCTTCTAATTTAATCAGGCATGTTTCTAATATATAGTTTCTTGTTACTGAAAATATACCCCCAGTATAGAATTTGTCTGACAGGCATAGACGTCATTTTAAAATCATTTAAACAATGAAACATCAGTCTACACAGTGGCCTGATATATACAGTATAATCACGGCTCAGATCAGTTTATGCCCATCTGCAGGAAAGTGTTCCTTGTCTGCTAAGGGATTTTGCTAAAAGAATAGAGTACAATGTAGGATTCTAATGGCCAGCTCACTAAGGCTTACAAGGAAAACAAAGGGGGATGTGCACACACCTAACAGGAATTTCCTCAGATAAACACAAAGCTCAAAGAATGGATTCTTATCAGCAACACCAGCAGATGCAGGAAACTCCCTGTAGGAAGCTCTGGGCATGGGCTCTGAAGCTAAGTCAACTCCTGAGCTTAAATGAGGGGCAAATAACACAAATTTCACATACTTTTTACTTTGACTATATAAAATATTAATAATTTGTTTCACCTGTGTAAAGAAAATTAATAAACAGGATTTTATATAGTAAGTCATTATATTTTCAAAGGAAAAATCAAAAACAAGTTACATAAAATCGCCAATTACCCTTTATTGATTATATAGTCAATAAAAAGAAATATATAAAAATATATAAAAAAAAGAAATATAAATATTTTGCTTTAGAATTGGGCCAGGCAGATAGCTCAGTAGAATAAGCGCTTGCTTGGCAAGCATGGGGTCCTGACTTCAATCCCCAGTACTACAAAAAAAAAAAAAAAGACAACTATATAAAAAATTTAAGGTATAATTACTTAAGCACAAATAAAGGACTAGGGAGATAGCTCAGTGGGATTAAGTGCTTCCTGGCAACCACAAGGTCCTGAGCTCGATCCCTGGTACCACCAAAAAAAAAAAAAAAAAAAAGGATTAAAAGCACAAATAAAAGCTTCCTTGCTTTTGTTTCTGTTATTTTAAAACTTGAAATTAACCAACTATCAAAATATGGGTAGGAAATTATAATAAAAAAATAAAATCCACTATAGAGGCACAGCACCTGGGGTGCTCCAGGGAGATAGCTGTGAGTTTCAGGCCAGCCTAAGCTACATAGTTTGAGAGTAGCCTGAACTACATAGAGAAACCTCGGAGGAAAAAAAAAAAAAAAAATCAAAGCAAGAGGGAAGATACACAAACCCATTCTATTATCTTATCTGCCAATTTAGAGACTTTTACTACACTTACAATCAAATTTCTACTCCTCATTGTGTGTGTGTGTGTGTGTGTGTGTGTGTGTGTACGGGGCACTGAACTCAGGACCTTCCGCTTGCCAGGCAGGCACTTATGCTACTGAGCTATCTCCCTGGCCCTCTACTCCCAAATCTGACAAACATGGTATCTGTATTAAAACCACAGATAGCTTCATAAGCTGACTTACAGAATTATTTTGTTACTGACTTTCAGTCATTACTTTGGTTATCAGTTTCAGTGACTATTAATATATTCCTGAATTTCCACTTTTAATACTCCCAATTCAGTACCTCTGTACATTGCATCCACTCTACCTGCATGTGTTTTATCCCTTCTGGTGTCTGCTAGCACCTGCTCATCTTCCAGGCCTTGAATTCTATGAATTTATTTTTTTGAGACTGGACCTGCAGCATAGTACAGGCTGGCCTTGAACTCACTATGTAGCCCACACTAGCCAGGCCTTAAGTTCTACATTCCTGTTGTTACCAAGCCTTCCTTGTCTCCAATGGGAATTAGAGTGTGTACTACGTGTTCCTCCTGAGCTTGGCTTTCTCCTCACAAGGGGTTTCTCACACTCAGTGCCTGTTTGCTTGCTGGCACCTGGACAGTGACCAAGTTCCCACAGCATCCACATAGGGCTCAGCAGAGTAGACAAGACCCGCCTGCTGAATACATCACTGACTACATGGCAGAGAACAATGCTGTACAATCCCTACAGCAACACAACTCCCTAAGAATTAGGACTGGGATGGAATGTTTCACATCACAAATTAAGAAAAACTATTTTAAACATAACACTAAGTTAGTATGACAACAATCAAAAAAAAGGGGGATACAAATAATGCAAAGCACAATTAATACAGTTTGATACCATCTTCCTAAGAAAGTGTCACCACACAGGATGGCACTGGGTGTTGCTAAAAGAGAACAGTGTCAGCACCTTCTGGGTGATGAGAAGAGTGATATTGACAGCAGACTGGGCACTTGCCTGTACAGAGGCAGGGTGGTGTACTCAAGCCTCTGGTGCCAGATCTAGGCACTCATCTCCATTTCTTCTCTGGAGAATAAGAACCCTTCAAATGCTAGGCTGTCTGGACTGTTCAGAAATGGAGAATCCTGAAAATATGGGAAGTATGACAGCATTGTATTTAATCTCTCCAAATCCCAGGATAAAAGCAGACTGGGCAAATAGATCACAAAACCAAAAGCCCATATGTAACCCACACTACCAAACTAAATGTCAGGATACTGGTAAAATGCCCAAGATACAAATAGAGAAAAAAAGAGTGACAAAACTGTATGAGAACATTGAAAGAGCCAAGAAGGTATCCACTAGAAAACAAGGCAGGCCAAAGGGAGGATAATGCCTGACGCAGAGAGGGTCTCACCCATGTCAATGGTGGGTGGATGCCCACTGTACCCAATAGCGACAAGAGGAAATGAAGGAACCTGTGAATACTTGAAACTGACCTGCCAGGCACCACTTCCAGAAACCCACAATGGAGAGAAGGTATTGAAAAAGGAATCAAAAAGTGAAGGATGTCGATATAATGCAGAGGAATTAGGTCCAGTTAAGAACAAGGATATGAGGGCCAGCAAGATAGCTCAGTGGACTATGCACCTGCTTAGGCAAGCACAGGGACCAGGGTTTGATCCCTGACACCACATGCCACGCTGGTCCCACCCCTGGGCGTCCTGAGCTGGCCCCCAAGTTCAGGCATGATAGTGCACACCTGTAATCCCAGCACTGGGAAGGCTGAAAGCAGCAGGCTCACTATGAGTCTGAGCTACATAGTGACACCCTGTACCAAATATATTAAAAAAAGAACAAAGACATGAACAGGGCAAAGCATCACTGAAGGCAAAGCAGCTGAGGAGGGAGGAAGCTGTGTGCAGGAAGAAAGCTACTATAAAGAAGGACTTCCTCTGAAAGTTCAGGGAACTAATTTCACATGAAATGAGGAACAAGGTCAAATCCTACATAAATTTATTATAAGAAAAAACAAAACATGGAGTACAATAACAATGCATATAACAAAAGCATGCCCAAAAAACATACTTATGGATCAGACCAAAATGTAACTGTATTTCAAAACAAGCTGAAAATGTTAGTATAATGATCCAAGTTATCAATGGACAATGTCACAGAGAAGTGTGAGATTAAAAACATTTTAAATTATTTTGGAACTAAAGCCAACAGACATTACATAAGACCAAATAAACACAAAGTAGTATAAGAAAGATAAGAAAGTAGATTTTTTTTTCTAAATAAAAAAGAGATTAAAGGCATTTGAAAGAAAATATAAATTGTGAAGACTACAACAAATAGTGAGACTGGAGTCTCAAAAGGAAAAACTCAAAGCAATTTTTTTTCTTTTTTTTTTTTTAATGTATTTGGTACAGGACCTACAGGGTCTCACTACACAGATCAGACTCATAGTGATTCTCCTGTTTTGAGCCTCCCAAGTGCTGGGGTACAGGCAGGCATGGCACAGAAATCTGGGGATTGAACTCCACCACTACACTCTGCCTAAGCTGGCGCTTTAGTCCACTGAACTATCTGGCCAGTCCTACAAAGCAATTCTTAAAAATTACACCAAAAGAAACTTCCTAAAAATTTCTGAAATTATATACTGAAAAAAACCATTATACATCTGAGAATAACAATCCAGGATGATTATCACAAATATACAGTTTAGTAAAATTACTGGGCCTCAGATTACCAGATATAAGCCTGCAAAATTGGTTAAAAAATTATGAAAAATTGGGGATGGGGAGATAGCCCAGTGGAATAAGTGCTTCCCTGGCAAGTGTAAGGTCCCTAGTACCACACACACACAAAAAAAAATTATGAAAAACTAGTTAGCAAGATAGCTCAGTAGCATAAGCGCTGGCCTGGCAAGTGTAAGGTCCTGAGTTTGATTCCCAGTACAAAGAAAAAAGAAAAAAAGGAGAGAGGAAAAAAAATGTAAGCATTAACTGCTCCTTTCAATAGATCAGCAGAAATCAGCAGTGCAATTATCCAAGCTATCCCGTGTAGACACATGCATGTTGCTTCTTCCCTTCCTTCTTTTTCCCCTTCCCTCATCCCAGTTGTTAATTCTCTTTGAACAGTTTCTTTCTGAACAACTGATTTTAAGATAATAATATACAATATAACAGACCCTTGTTGAATTCGTATCATTCTGTTTAGTGAAATGCTGTATCATTTCTAATTTTTAAAAATTATTTTTATCCTTTTTTAAAAAAATTAGAATTATTTTATTTTATTTATTTTTGCAGGACTGGGGATTGAATTCAGACCCTTGTGCTTGGCAGGGAAGTGCTTATTCTACTGAGCCATCTCCCCAGCCCCTAAAATTATTCCATTTAATCTCAAAATTACTGGGCTTTAAAAGGAAAGCAAGCAGCAAGTGCCTTAATGAGGAAAAAATTAAGATTGCCATAGTTCTTTGATAGCAACACCTCATAACAGTCAAAGTAAGGGTAACACGAGATATAGAAATATGAACCATGGACTTTAAACCCAGCAAAATATTCACACACAAGGAACATAAGCAGAACAAGGTTTACCATTCCCATAAGAGCTGGGGGAAAGGCAATATGTGGAGGGCTGAATGTTTTGGGTTTTTTAATTTAATTTTTTAAAGAGAGTACACATTAGAATTGAAACAAAAAAATTACAAGTGATACAGAATTTCACTTAAAGTAATATGAATTTCACAGTATTTGTTGTAATGTATAGTGTTGTCTTCCAACCAATTATTCATATTACCAGATATATGCATGTAAAATTGGAAGAAAAAAAACATGCAAAAAACTAAGAGAAAAAGTACGAACAATTAAAAAAAGGAGTGAAAAAAATTAAAGCATTAACTGCTTCTTTCCATAGACCAGCAGAAATGCAGACAGTTGTCCAAACCATCTTGCTTACATACATAAGATAAATTTCTGTCCCCTACTCCCTCTCCTGCCCTGCTCCTCAACTCAGTAACTCTTTCCTTTTGAATAAGTTCTTGAGATGGTATAGGTACTGCATACCCTTAATGTGGAAAAATGCAGAGAACAGACAAATATTTTCTTTTTTTTTTTGCAGAACCAGGGATTGAACTCAGGCCCTTGCACTGGCCAGGGAAGCGCTTATTCTACTGAGCCATCTCCCCAGCCCTCAAACATTTTCTTTATAGCTTATTTTAGAAATTGTTTGGTGGTATTGTCCTGAATTTGAATTGAAAGGATCAGGATGGTCTCACGGCATTTTATAATACTAAATCCTAGCTTTACACACTGCAAAGCCCTAAAAGCATAGATCAACGCAATAACTATGAATCTGGATTGTGGCTTTGAAATACTTTTTCCCACTAAAAATAGACCTTTTTAGTTAAACGCTGAGGCAGGAAATGTCCCAGGGGGCTCCTAGAACTTCTGTAATACCAAATTGTAAAAAAGCAACAGAAGTCCACCAGGTCATATCAAAAGACCTCAGGAAACCATGCCTGTAACCCCAGCACTTCAGAGGCTGAGGCAGGACAACTGATGTGAGTTCAAGGCCAGCCTGGACTTCAAAGTTAGTTCAAGGTCAGCCTGAACTGCATAGTGAACCCTGTCTCCAGGAAAAAAAAAAAGAACTCAGGAGCCCATTTCAAAAGGTTACACTGGTCAAACATAGACCAGTCAGAGCTTCAAAGAGACTAAATAATTGTAACTTACTAGAACCATCAGCACATTAAAATTCATAATAATAAGTCTTTTATAAAAACTCTAATTAGTTTAGTCAACTTTGGAAGGAAAAAAAGCAGTTATCCTGACTTCCCTCTATAAACTGTTTCAGTAGAAAAGCAAATAGTCAATGGAGCTCTTTACAAAAACATTCCAACTAATACACCATTTGCAAACACTAATCAACAAACAGGTCTGGAGCATTAACAGCTACTAAGTTACAAAAGAGACATAAGATACCTTAAATGAGAAACACCTTCACTCTCACCAAATGGACTGAAGGTGTGATCAACCCTCTGAATCTAACTGCCAACTACAGAAAACAAACACTTCTGAAAAACATATACCACTTTACCATGAATATGCAATCAGCAAAACCTATACTATGAGCACTCAACAAGTCAAATATCACTGGTTCCTCAACAGTAAACTCTATTTTTCAATCAGTAATCCTGAATAGGCATTCAGTAACTACTGATTTTAGGTCAAGGAACAACACTAGCTAATCATGGACTGAAACCTCTGAAACTGTTAGCTAAAAAACAAAAAAACAAAAAACCTTTTCTCTTTATAAGTTGATTACCTAAGTATTTCATTTCAGCAACAGCTAACATGGCATGTTAAGGTCTATTGGTCACTTAAGAGAATTTAATCAAATGGGCTTTCCTTTTTTTTTTTTGAGAAAGAGGATTGAACTCAGGCCCTTGTGCTTGCCAGGCAAGCGCTTATTCTACTGAGCTATCTCCCTGGCCCCTAAACCATTTCTTTCTTTTCTTTTTTTATATGGGCTGGCTTTCCTAACTAGAGTTCTTTCCCTTCATTTGAATTTTCTCATTATGAGGAAGTTTTGGAAACACTGTAATTTGCATGCTCAGGGTTGCCTCTGAGTAGAAATAATAGGCTGATGGAGCTATTTTTAATGTCTGTGTCTGGCTCTCAAGGAGTCATTAGCATAAAACGAGGTGAATGGTAGCTACCCAGGGATAGTGGCGATATAATGGTATTCTTCTCTCAAGTAAGTCAACCAAACTTCCAGGGCTGGCCAATGGCTCAGTGGATTAAAATGCCTGCTTAGCCAGGCGCAGGGGCTGGGGGTTCCATCCCCCTGGCCTGCCTAGCAGGTGTGGGTGCCGCCCCTTGCCCCCAGGGGTGCACTGAGACTGGGTGTGGTGGCCAGTGCCTGTATTCCCAGTACTTGGAAAGCTGTAAACAGCAGGATCACTTCGACTTGGATCTATGTAGTGGGATCCTGCGGACCCTGTACTAAATACATTAAAAAAAAAATTGTAAGTTAACCAAACTTTCACAATAAACATATGGAGGACCTTGAACTCATTAGGAATATTTTTCAATCAATTACATCTTTAAAATTTACACACAACAGTCTATATTTTCTAATAGAAAATAAATGTGTTTCCTTTTAGAAAGTTTTTAAAGTATGTTTTCGTTAAATTATAGTAGTCTGACAGGCTTCTGTTATGGCCACTCTTTTTTTTTTTTTTTTTTTTTTTTTTTTTTTTTTTTTTTTTGCGGTACTGGGGATTGAACTCAGGACCTTATGCTTGCCTGGCAGGTGCTCATTCTACTGAGCTATCTCCCAGGCCTCAGACTTGTATTAAAAGTAAACAGAAGATTGTGGAACTTTAAGTAAACAAAAAATATTGGAAGCTACAGAATGGAATCTCACAAATTGTGTGCAAAAGAATAAACACAAATCACTAAAAAAGTAAGCTGATCAAAATTTGTTACCTCAGAAATGTTTTTATCAGTTTCTTTTCTTTTTTCTTCCAGTTTCCTTTCAATGCCTACAATTCCAACAGCCCTTACTCTTCCTGGCTAGGAAAAAAAAAAATTCAACATAAAACACAAATTGGGAAGGAAACAAAATGTTTTTGAGCTACAATGTGTTTTCAAGGGCGGGAAAAGTCCCACAATGAACCAAAGAAAAACAACACACAATTACATCTAATTTCCTTTCAAAACATTTGTCTGTTTCTGGAGGCACATAATAACCTTTTAAATCATTAAAGAAAACCTAAATATGTAAATTTCACACATAAATGTAATTGTACTTATTTTTATTCTTTGACAGATCATGTTATCTGATTATAACAGGGCCTCAAATGTACAAAAAAAAACTATATTAAAATTTTGATGCTTGATGGTTATTTTCCCAGTTACTTTCAACATTTCAGTACCTGTCCATAGCCAATGATTTAAACTAAGTGCTATGAAAATTAACTATTTACCAGAACACTATAATTTTGTTTGTGGCAAGTTCTATAATCAGTCTTTTTCTTACATAAGATCTAAGTGTAGTTAAAGATACTCGATTAGCAAATAATTTTTAAAAATACCTGAGATCCTCTATTTGTTTGCAATGACTGGGAAGCTGGCATATTCTCCCATCTTCTCTGTGTCATTTCCTCTGACAAACGTCTATAAAACTGTTGTGCATATACATTGATCACAGGTGAGTTAGTCAGGCTGTGACATCTTCACACAAATTATTACTTAACGTTTTTAGTATAAAAGTTCATTCAATCATTTGCAACAAGCCTAAATTTCTGAGACATCAAAGGCAAGCAAAGGAAGTCCTTTTCTTGGACCAACTTCAGAAAGCACAAAGAAAGCAGGGGGAGGGGTGGTGCTGACTGACTTTCTATATAAAGTGGACTGTCCTCAACAAAGACATGAGTGACAATGAAATACTTACTTTAAACAATCCCGCATATGTGGATTGTTTTCAACTTATAGTGAAACAAACACAGTGCCTGACAAAATATTCAACTATTTTCCATGAAGGAAACACAGTAATTCATCTAGCTTAAGTGTAAAGATAAAACTTATGGACAAAACATGCATATGCTCACCAAAAAACCCCCCAAAAAACACTTTTCAACTGGTGAGAGTGACTAGTCTGTCAGGTCTATGTATTTAGGGACTACTGTGTGAAAAGCGTGGTGGAGGCACCACTGAAAACAAAACAAATAATTTATGATGTTAATGAGAAGAGAAGCACACATGTATATGTCTGGAGTATACTTGTACAGTGACTTATGAATCAGAGCACATAAACTATTGTAATCGCAGCATAAACACTGATCAGATTTTTAAAAATTAATCACAATAGACTGCCTAATTTGAAGCTAGTGAGCTTTCAAGCATTAATTAATTATTTTAGTATTTCCCCACTGTTCCTTTAACCAAATTTCAGTACTGAAAACTGTTACTAGTAGCTGAGTGGCAGGCTACATTTATTAGTATCCTAGTGCCTCCAATGTGAAAAGATTTCATATGGTAAGAGCTGGTAATGTCATACAACATTGCCTTCCATCAAAAAAACAACACACACTACCTTATTCCCATGGAAACTTACCTCGATCTGGCCATGTTCTTTGAAGGAGAGTTTGATGTAAGAGTTCTTACTATTCTGGAATGGACTGGGTTCTTTGTTAGGAGGAGCCGGGTGCAGATGAACCACTATTTTAGCACTAAAAAAAAAAAGAGCACAGTAATATAAATAATTGCTTTAAAATATTTAATTCTATTTTCATGACTTTTAATATTTAATTTCAAATCACTCTTAAAGTTATGTAGAAACAGAATAGAATAAAAAGACATCCTTTTAAACTGTGTATTAAATTTATCATTAATGAACTTTCAGAAATATTTCTACCTAAAACATAAGCTTTGAACCAAAAAACTTCACATTAATAGCTACATCTATTACATAAATCTGTGGTTTTATAAAACAAATCCAAAATAAATATGCAGATTTTGAGTCAGCACAGAGTCAGCCCCAAAGGTTATAAGGGCCTATAATCTCTGCCAAAGCATACTATGGTTCTCACTAAAAACAAAATGGAAGAACTTATCTGTAAAACTGGCCAGCTGATATTTTATTAAACCTCCATCCAAAACTAACATTCTATGGTATCATTTGTTAGAAAATGCCACCTAATCAACAGCATGATCCAGAAAGAAATCCAATAGGAAATGTCTTAGAATGCCCCTGCCCCAGAAATATAAGCTGCCATTATCTTTATGACTGTGGGTATCTTCTATGCTATTATAAACACTGCCATATTTATTCAGCCTTTTATATCTGTTTTCATCCCTTTTTTTCAACCTGCTCAATAAACAATGTTCTATAAAGATTAGAGAAAACTAAAAAACACATAGTCAAAATATTCCAGATACCTTAGTTTACAACCTTTCATGCTCACATTACAGATGAGCCTACTACAGTACTCGATTTTACTTTTTTGGGGGGCATGTGTTTGCCAAAATATCTCTGTAAAACTGAAACATCATGACTTGGGCCTCAGTACAAAGCATGGTTTGTTTAGTGAACTGGGACCAGCCTTATAAGGGCTGTTCATCTATTCTTTTGTGAATAGCTTTGAAGATAGGTTAACAAATAAACCATGCTAGCAGAATGAGAAGACTGCTTGGAAGAAACCATCAAGTAGCACAACAAAACTAGGAGAACTGTGATAAGTAGCTGAGGATAAGCATTTCACAACCCATAAAACTAAAAATCCTTGGTCCTATTATCACAGGAAACCCAATGAAAAGTTACAAAATTGGACTGGGGAGATAAGCTCTGTAGAATATTTGCCTGCCTGGCAAGCACAGGGTCTTGAGTTCAATCCCAGGCACTGAAAAAACAAACAAATGCAAGATTAGGATATAAAATGAAGCTTAAAAACTCCAAAGGAAGGGCCACCCAAATAGCTCAGAGGATTAAAGCACCTGCAAGCAGTCATACCGCCAGGAGTTTAGTTCCTGGGCCTGCAGTGTCAGCCCTGCCCCCAGGGTGTGCTGAGACTGCAATTGAGACTAGGGATGGTGGTACACGCCTGTAACCCAGCTCTTGGGAGGCTGTAAACTGGTGGATCACTATGAGTCTGATCTAGTAGTGAGACCCTGTAGACCCTTCCAAAAAAAAAAAAATAATAATAATTTTTTCCAGAGGAAAAAAGTTCCTGTTAATTTTTCACATGCAATTTTTCATACTTTTTAAATTTTTTTCTTTAAATATTTATTTGGTACAGGATCTCGCTACATAGCTCAGATTCATAGTGATCATCTGTTTCAGCCTCTCCATCACTGGGATTACAAAAATGTTTCACCACACCCAGTTTTAGTAGCTCGCACAGTGCATCCAGGGTTCCTGGACTGGCATGGCATGTGTAGGGATTGAACACAGGTCCTTATACTTGCCAGGCAGGCACTTAGGTCATCAAACTATCTCCTCAGCCCCTTCATATTTTCTTTTAGAGTCATTCAATTACCATATTTCACCAAATTTAAAATCTACAAAGTGAAAAGAACATCCTGAATCCAAAAGCTGCTGTAAGTTAGGAACTGGACACGCAACTAAGTGATCAAGCACTTGCTTAGCATTTAGCAAGGCCTTAAGATTCAATTCCTAGCACTATAAAAAAAAGAGAAAGGGAAAAACATTAAAAGGTGAAAAAAACAAACCCAAGTGTGGTAGTTTATACCTACGATTTTAGCATTCTCAAAATTTAGGCAAGAGAATGACAAGTTCAAGGCCAGCCTGGGCTACATAAGAGTCTGTCTCAAAAAAAAAAAAAAGAAAAAGAAAAAAAAAAATTTTAAAAAGTGAAAAAAGGGCCAAGGAGATGGCTCAGTGGAATAAGCGCTTCCCTGGTAAGCACAAGGGCCTGAGTTCAATCCCTGGTTCCTCAAAAAAACAAAAACAAAAACAAAATAAAAAGTGAAAAAAAAGAGTTCAAAAAAAGGGGCTGGGGAGATGGCTCAGTGGAATAAGTGCTTCCCTGGCAAGCACAAGGGCCTCAGTTCAATCCCCAGTTCCACCAAAATAAATAAATAAATAAAAAGTGAAAAATATTTCTTTAAATTTATGCAATTGCGATAATTATTTGAGAGTAGGGGCTAGAAACCAAAGAGAATACATGAAAAAAAAAAAAAAAAAA